>JAHHFK020002302.1:370000-402500 GCA_024533555.2 Aedes koreicus
ACAGCAACGTGGAGGTAAAATTCTGAACCAACGATACGTGGGATACGCGTCCTGCATCAAGGCGTATTCCTACACACACACATACACATTCTCCAAGTTGAAACGCATCGGGGAAAAGATGATGAGATGGTCCTAAAAAGCCGACACCCCGTGGAATTTTCGATCCAGTCATGTGGTTGATACCGTACATATCGGTTAAATTGGAATACCTAAAGGCAACATTATTTCGAAAGCACAAAACAGGTTAACGGTTTACGAAATTGTATAGAAATAGGAGGATAAGTAGGACAACAAGAAGAAAACAAAAACCCCGAAACATTCCCAGCAACCGACCAGCTCATCAGCAGATCGTGACACCAAACACAATGAAAAAAAAAACAGCGGTTGTGACCTTTCCTAAAGGTAAGCAGTTACTTGAAAAAATGAAACGCGATGGAAATTAAAAAAAATAATTAAATGTTGAATACCGTTTAAGATTCTGCCACTGCTTCTGGCAACCGTCGACACATAGTTTTCTGTTTGTACGCTGGATTATTTTTGTTCGACATGCCAGATTGTTTCCACACGGCCGCTGCTTTCGTTGTCAAAATTAAAAAAGGGCAATATTTTTCGTTGCTTTTGTTTTTTAATCCTATAGCCAAAAAAATAACATTTTCAATTCATAATTCCACCCCCTTCAGCCTCTAGAAAAAGTTATGAAATTACCAATAAATCTGTACATACCGTTTACCTATATATAAGTTACGCACTTTAGTTATACTCCAAGTTTGTCCGGTTTCCGGCCAATTTCGGTAAACTTCAATATATTATATTGGTTAAAGTAAGCGTGTGCAGCTTTGAACTTGAGTTCATTTTATTATATACTCGCGCTCTTCGAGAGCACGGTTTTTCTCTCAAACTCATTTTTACCCTGACGGCCGCAAATTTAACTCAATGTGACAGTCCACTTTACTCAGTCGCATGGGAACTACGATTCGGCCAAAATACATCATACTATCAAATGAAAATTCATCTGCAACTTACCTGTAATGAGAAGAAATACAATGTAAATATTAATTATGCCTTTTTTTTTGTTGAAATTTGTGATTTGTTTTCAATATAGAACTAAGCCTGGATGATGTCGTATGATACATTCGATGAATAAAAAACATAGCGAATTTCGGTGGAGAAAGAGTGGTTTGAAATAAAACCACAAGAAAATACCGTATCGGTAGCTGCTTGCAGGATTGAAGATAATCATTGGTTTTGGTTCTACTATCTTTCAAATATCTGCCTAAAATCACTGTAGATGCGGTTTGTCCAACGACGAAAGTTACCCATATTAAGCACTTTGACCGTAGTGAATCTCGTGCCGAAAGGCAAAATAATCATTTGCTTACCTTCGTTTCATTTCACAATGGACTTGACTATTCGCTTAAACTAAGAGTGTTTGATCCCGAAACATGGTCTTAAGGACTCCTAATTCTTGAATTGGAAAATTGCAGATCCTCCAAATTTTCGGATTGCACAAAAGACCAGTGTGCAAGTTGCACCATTTTGTTATTTTATCAAACTCCAAAATTTTCGGTCACTCCCTTATGGGCCTATTCTGAACCTGTTCTACCCATCGCTAGCTTTTACCTCAACTTTAACATTATAACAAGAACATTATCCTTCCTCTAAAATTAGCCGCAACTCCTGAATATAATAGAACTCAGCAACTCAACAGCAACCGCTTTTTGTTCAAGCTCACATCGATGCATATCGAATACTTCAACTGATTGTAAAAAGCCCTGCTCTTCTATACCACGCGTAAAAACACCGAGAAGCCTCTCCTCACTGCAGACTTACTTTTGCCAGCGACGTGCACACTGAAAATTAAATTTCGTTTATATTACGAAATCGGAGGTAGGACTAACGAATCCGTTCGTTGTTTTCTGCAACGATACTGATTTGTACTTTTTAAGAAGCTAAATTCGCAGTTAATGCCACACGCGTGTCAAAAGCACGAAGCATTTGTTGCCACAGAAAGAAAATTCGTTCATTGTACGAAAACAATACAAACAGCGACGAATAGTTTGTTACCAACAAAAAAGAAACGTCTCTCTGGTGGTTGCATGAATGACTGACAGTTCTACTATTTCGACTCAAAATGTAATTGAGAAAAAAGCGCCACCACGAGGAACTGTTCAGCCTTTTTCATAATGTTTCTGACAAGGGGTTCGCTCCTGTATTTTTGGGAAGAGCTTTTATTGAAGCCGCGGTTGATTTCACGAGACAAAAGTGACTCGTGAAAAGTTACTTGATTAATGAGTATGAAGTTATAACTATCGACAGCGCTTTATTTTTTATTTTTATTTTAAATCAATGATTCCTGCTCACCCCAGCAACATAAACATGTATGAAGAGATATATGAGTATATGATTTAAAAAAACATATTTTCCGCGCTCTACATCACTCTGCATGCAATAAAGATCACAATAAGCATTTGATTCAGTGTCCACAAGACACATCTATTTTTCTAAAAGTTCTTGAGCCGAATGACATTTTATTTCATTTTCAGCCGATCCAAAGCCGATGCCGAAAGAAGGGCAATGGCGAACTAGTTAATTCAAGAGACTATTTTTTTTAAAGATCGTGCGGTTCGTAGTTGCTTACTCCGTTACTGAACAGAACTAGTTTAATTGCACAGAGAACCACATAGATGGAGCTTGGTAGTAGCTTTTTACATCTTCAATGTACAAGTTCACTAACTCAATTCTATTTATAGATCAGTACCGACGCCGGCCACGTCCTCGCGGTCTTTGGGGAGGGGGAAGGATGATTAGTATGACAATCGTTGGTTAGAGACCGTGTTTACCTCTGCGTCTCCAGAATTTTCAAGGGAAGGATAGTTTCTTCGTGTTAGTGAGGCAGGTTATTTTTAGATCATGGATTCACTGTGGTAAGTGATGCGGATCAATGAATGCGCAGTAGACTGCTATATATTTTAAATCTTGTGGTGATAGAAAGAGGCAAGTGACAAATGGAAAGGAAGGGGGCGGGGCCTGGGATTGAACTCCCGACCATCTCCTCAGTAAGCAGAATGGGTAACCACTGACCTACCCAGCCACGTCTAACTTTAATTCAAGAGACTATTAAAGCAAAACTAACCGATGTAGAGAAGAATTATTCTATGGCCTTAAGGCTACTCGCCTCCCTAAGTGGACCCTTCGCGTCTTACTATTTTCATGAAATCTTGGCCTTTAATTCTTTTTCACCGTCTGTATCAAGTAACACTTTTCGATGACCTTTCTTCAATTCAAAAGGTCTGATCCCTAGCTAAATAATATAATGTAAGAGTTAGTACTTTGATCACGGCTGTGTTCTATACGATATAATTGTAATATATATTTGAATGTAGAATTTTCTGCACCTAAAACATTAGGACATATTATTAGTTGCTCACAATCATGATCAAAATACTCACCCTTTTCGCTAATGAAGCAAACAATAAGATTTTTAATTACACCAACTGTATAGGTATATTTGTTGTTTAATCAATAACAATTAGAGAATAAACAACAATGAAAGAATTGTCAGGCAAATGAATAGTGCACTTTTTGTCGTTTCCCTAAATTATTTGATATCAGGTATTTGTAGATTGTTCCTAGCTTCGACTAAGAGTGAATTGCGGCTAAACCCGCCAGTATCACACCTCTTTCAGTGCGTTCAAATAAACGTACTACGAAGTGGCAATTTAAAGAAAGTAGAGTGTGATACTATCACTGCTGAACATGTTCTTGGTCTCCCATGACGGCCTTTTGCATGAGCCCTCTCACCTACTACAAGGTGACAACCATGATCTTCGAGAGGGTAGTAGCTCTAATAAAGTTATTATGATGTTATAAAAACTTACTCAAATAATTTGCAATGAACCATCATGAGCATTTCGTTAGACTAACTCACAGTTGGGAAAATGATTATAATAACCCCCACAAATTTTGAAAGTTCTGCATTTTTCGTTAATCATTTAGGTACATATGGTGATAAAATTTTAGTGATGAAGAAAGCTGCTCGATAGTCATGACTATTTTTTATGTTATCAAAATACTTTTGATTAACAGTATGGACCTTATACCTAATCCGCCATGATGGTTTTTGATAATTCCAACAGGGATGTTGCATAATTTAAGAAAATTATCTGTTGCATTTTTGTGTCTTTTGAATGGCGTAAAGTTTAAGTAAAAGTAAAACAAAACGTTGCACCATAACGCTTGCCTTATGATAATTTTTAAATAATCGATTATTATAGTTATAGTCATGCGTTTTAGCAATTCATTTGTTTTGGAAGAAGTGAATTATAACCTATTTTTACTGTGATGCTAGTAGTTTATCCTTAATGAAGCATTATCATGTAAACAGCAGGTAATTCAAAGTATTTTCCGAACATAATATTAGTGATTGAATCAGTATTTAAAAACTTGTTGTGTGATTTATTACCCTGTTTGGTCATATTTGAGTCAAAAATAAGGTCATGTATACTAGGAAAAAAAACATGATGCCTCAGAGATAACTTTCTGAACTTCAGAAAACAAGTTGTTTTACTTGGGTCAAATTTCAACTTGAATGATGCCCTGATGCTCAATCCTAATAAATATGATTTTTTGTATAGCAGTATAGTAATTATTTTCAGTAAAATACTAAATAAAATATTGATATAATATGATGACTCAAGAATTCTCATCATCTTTAAGTTGATTGGGTTGGTGTCAATTTGAAATGTATGATTTTAAGCAGTTAACCATGTATTATTGTAGATAAACCTACGGCATTTTTTTAACTTACAAATCCAATCTCACAATCCTAATTGTATTTTAGTGTGATAACTGAAGAAATAACTAGATGAAAAAAAAAGTAGGCTGTGCTTTGAACGAAGAAGCCGCATTCTTTTACCGTCATTTTATTTCTTGTTTTTGAAGATCGTAAAAATATCGTGTTTTTCACCGAAATTTAAATTGTACCAAAGTGCTTTTGAACTGATTTCGCTCAATAATATAGTAAAAGTAGTGCATTCCCGGTCTAGTTTTGGAGAAATTTCTGTAATAGAAAATCCAGGAATGGAGTATTTCCGCTTTGAAGCCAGTGACTTGATGATTATTATTGCCGTTCTATTTAAAAAAAAACAGCGTTGCAGTTCGATTAAGAATCGGGCCTCATAGCGGGGAAGTTTGATTTTCGACAGAGTTTGGAGTGAAATAATTGTTTATCATAAAAAGTGAACCAATGCAATGAAAAAAACAACCTTGCTGGTCAGAAGCCACGAACGAAGCCCACACGCATACACGCGTGCAAGGCTTGCACATAAGAACAGGTACACACTAAACACATTTCTAGTTTCGGTGGTGAGTTGGTTGCATATCTGACGGGCTCGGCAACGTTAGTTTTACATGTAGATTTATTTTGTCGCGAATGCATAAAATTAAATACGAATCAACTTCGAAAAATTTCAATTTTTTCGACTGACTGGCCTTTGGTAAGATCTATTTCATTATAAAGGTATTACAAGAACTTTGTGTCAAATAATAACAAATTTGTGCCTGGTTTGGAAATTTCGATTTTCCAAATCTGGAAGTGTGTTGCAGTACCCGCATCCAATTGATATCGGTAATGTTTACATTCCGGGTTTGTTGTATGTGAAATTCACCTCGGAATGGTCGTCTCTCCAGACATTCTGAAATGGGTTGCTAGATCTGCAATAGAGCTAGCACAATGCAACTCCCGGATTAACGCTTCTTTCAATGGTCACTTAAAACATAGTTGCAAACAGATTTCTTCGATAATGCCATTGCAGGTCAATGGGTCTTAGACTGGATGTACACATATTGGGTTTAAATTTTATTGTGTTTTAATTTTGAAGTTCAATTTTCAACTAGATTTCGGAATAAGTTAAGCTTTTGATAATATATATAGATTCATACCAAGGTCACCACTTACATTCTATATTATTGTTGCTTGTGTTGAACTTTCATCAACGGTATGCCAAATCTTCAATGTTTTTCTGCTGATAAATTTGTGAAATTTGTGTTAATTCACAGATGGTTCGATTACGTTTATAGGTTTTATTACAATCTTTATACTTTCATTAATTCAGGAAGAATTGGAACGATTCTAACATCAACAACATTATCAAATCACAAGAAAATAAATTCAATTGTTCTCGTAGTTTTACTTTTCATGAGTATTTTAAGATATTTTGTTTAGCCTTATAATCGGCTTTCTCTTTCACCACCTGCAATAGTTTAATGACAACCTGGAAATTAGATAAGAAATATGTTCAATTTTAACATCTCAAACCGAATCAGGATTCAAACCTACCACCAACGAGTGCTGAAAATGTTTTGTGACCGATTCAAATATCCATATCTGAATATTTAACCCAAATTCAAACATTTTACTCTACTCCCATCTACAGTAAACAAGGAAGAGGAAAAAACCTCATCAGATGCTGTGTGCAATCTTCACCGGTATGTCCGTGATGGCAAGAGGACAATCCAATCCATAAGGGTTGCAACGCCGACGACGGTAACGACACTGGTTCTACCGAGAAGGTGGATTTCGCCGGTGCTCATAGTTTCATTTGATTATACTTTTTTTTTCTCCTGCAGCAGCAGCAGCAGCAGTAATGCTCTAACGTCGAAGCAGAAGTATACGGGCAGCCGAAAAAAGGAACGCTAAAAAATTTAAAAGCATCCCTTTCCACCTTCTTCTTTGAACCCGCTTTCGAAAGGATACGGAATGCCGTGGAAGCAAGAAAAAAAGCGGCTCATGGTTTCGTACCCTTCTCATCCCAGAAGACCATCCGCACCACCTCCCCTGCGCAATTCCTCATCGCGTTTCTTGTGGTGCTGCTGCTGCTGATTCCACTGCTTAACGTTGACTCGGTAGGGCTAAAAATGGTTTTCATTTACCCTTCCCACGGGGTGCTTTATCGCAAAGGCAGCAGCAACAGCAGTAGCAAATGCGAAGAGGTGGAATATGCTTGGGTTTCTTTTTCGGCACTCAACCCCCACGGCTTTCTGCCCATTTCTGATGTGCGGTGCCTTATATCGCTGGAGTACACAGTCGCCCTTTGGGTGGCCCACGGAACGCAGCAGGGGAACTTCTCCCGAAACATCCGAAAAACCCGAGGGCGGATAGCTTGATGGAAGCCACATTTAAAAAGACAGGAGAAACATTTTTACGAAAATGCGCCCAACTGTAGGAGACGGAATGGCAAGATCAATTTGGAGCACGGAAGGAAGTGTGGGGGCATGTCGGACGTGAAGGGATGCTGGATACCCCGGACGGGAACCTTCACCAGAGGAAAACTCGATCTTAAGAGCAGTGGAAATGGCACAGTGGGTGATTGTGTTTCGAAAATTGTAATTTGTTTAAATATATTTAGGAATCTTTCTCAGTGAGATTTTCTCTATATTTGTAAACAAAGAGTCAGACACCGCATTCTATAATGACGGTCAGAGTGGACGTGAAATGTGTGACGACACAGCCAATTAAAAAGAATCCTCTGTCCGTGTCGTCAAGAGCTAGAGGTGACCACCAGGACCCTACGTAATATTGTCCATTTCTTCAATTGTGGCCTGTACATAAACAGAATTATGACTTGAAATGTGACTTAAAGTTTTTTTTTTCGGAAGACTAACATGAAGATTAAGCAAACTTCTAGACTACATACATCATAGCTGTCCGCAGGATGGCCCAAAGACCTAAGTACGCCACTTTGTCAACCGATATACCTCGGACTAGTGAAGTGTCCAACACGACACCTGTGCCAAAATCGAACTTTTTTTTTTCAAACATAGATTTTACCATATCTTCCAAGTCAGATGACCGATTTCTAAACAATAATAAAGAACCAGTTGATTGATTTTAAAACAATCCATAAGAGATTTAAAGAACTATAAAACCTTTCATTTGCTGTTATTAGGGTGCCATTCGGCTTAGTAGTTGTCGAAAAATACGGCGTAGTTGCTGAAATATAGGTTTTTTTTCATGTTCCGGCCACACATGCAGAACCAGTTGACCGTTACAAAACTTTGTGCAAAACTACCACATCTGTGCAAAACTACCATCTTCGGAACCAAATATCTTTCATTTGGCACAAGAAAAAAATTAATCGTACATAACTCTTAAAATATCCGTTCGCAGTTGGCACGGCTCGATTTTGGCAACTTGATATATTAGGACCTATTGCCAAATCGAACTAGTTGACGCTTGAAACCATTTTTAGGACCAAAGACAAAATGATGAGAAGTTCAGAAGTGAATAAAGGAAGACAACGATAAGCCGGAGGATAAAAAGTAGACGTAATGAAAAGGAGCAGCGAAGAGCGTAGGAAATAGAGGAGCGTAGGTGAAATAGCGGGACTGTTTAAAATTTTACATACTGGGTCAGAGTGAGAAAGACGAGAAGAAGAGCATTTATAAAGTGGAAAAATAAGAATAACGTATGTTTGTATCCATGGCTAGCATCCAGGCGAATTTCTAGGAACGCGTACGGCAACCCTTAGATATTTGAAGAAAAGATTTTCTTTTCTTCTGGACAGGGATCGCGTCATTATTAAATATCTAAGGAATTGGTGAACTTAGAAAATTGAAGCTAACACTTTGCTTGATCACTTTTTAAAAATTAAAATAATAAAATACTGAAACACTTTTTCAAAATATCATAAGAAAAAGCTTATCTCTTGACTAATAGGTCATATTTTTTCTGTTTTTTTTTTTAAATTTATTTCTGAAGTTCATCGTCTACAAAACACAGGAAAATTATTTGATTGGGCTTCCGATTTTCCAAATGCCAACAGTCGGGCTTTACGTTCACACCTTTCATCAAGCTTGTACCGCTGTTATATCCACCTTATTTGATGCTGAACGCCGATTTGCCTTGAATTGTTTTTCACTTCCAACTGTTCTGTTGAGATCTTCTTTACGATTGCCCAATATTTTTCAATTGGCCGCAGTTCCGGCGAGTTTGAAGGGTTTTTCTCCTCGGGTACGATTTGTACACTATTGGCGGTATTCCATTCCTGAGCCATTTTTCCGTAGTGACAAGAAGCAAGGTCTGGCTAAAACAGCACGGAACAACTATGTTTTTTCGTGAAAGGCAATAAGCGTTTTTGCAAGCATTCTTTTACATAAACATCTTGGTTGACAGTGTCAGTTGTCACAAAACTTTCGCTTTTTAGCCCACATGTGCAAATTGCCTGCCAAACCAAGCATGTTTTCGGGAACTTTGACATTTTTTTTCTGCTGGAACTTATCTTGAACCTATCTTTTTCCGGCAACCGTTTGAAACTCTTGACCTGGGAGCTGCTTGAAATCAGCCCTGACGTATGTTTCATCGTCCATTACGACGCAATCAAACTTGGTCAACAAGCTCGTGTACAACTTCCGCGCTCTTCCTTTGGTTGTTGTGTTTTGCTTATCATCTCGATTTGGTGTCACTGTAACGTTATATGTTGATAGTCTGGCTAGTTTCTTTGATCTTTGCACTGTTGTGTGGGATTTTCTCAATTTGTTTCCGATATCTCTGATGGAAAGGTTGGGATTGCGTTTTTAAATGCTGGCCACTATTCTTCGGTCGCTGTGGCTTTCTGGTTTCGATTTTTCCTGATCCCGGCCTCCTGGCAGTCGTCAGACGTTCTCCGAACAGTTTTATAACATTCGTCACGGTTGATTTGGCAATATTATGTGATTTTACCATGTCGGCGTGGGAATAATTTGGATTTTGCTTATGCTCGTGCAAAATTTTGATACGCTGCTCTTCTTGCTTCGACGCCATTTTGACAACTGAATAGAAAATGACAAAAACAAATAGAGTCAACATTTCGTACGTATACACGCTAATAAAAAAGTACCCAGCGGAGCACTTAAGTGTGGGAAGCCAACTTTGGGCATAGTCATGTTTACCTACCGTTGGGTACAAATGACTTACTTTTGGGTAAAATTCCACCTTAAAGTAAGTAATTTGTACCCAACGGTAGGTAAACATAACTATACCCAACGTTGGCTTCCCACACTTAACTGCTCCGTTGGGTACTTTTTTCTTAGCAGGTACACCTACAAAATGAGGGATGTTCAAGTTTGTTAAATGCACGATTAAAAAAACTACGTCATATTTGATTCGACCAAGTTTTGACCGTTCCATCCTTTAAAGCGTTTAGTTAACTAACGCTGGCATAAAAAAAAACGGTAAAAAGTTCACCGATTTTTCTGGCGATTGTACTGCCACCTGGTGGTGGGTCCACCGGTGAACCATCAATAAATATAAGTAGCCTATATACAGAAAAAAAATGACAGCTTCATCAAAAGCAGTGAAGCAAGGATGTTCGATGGTTTGTAATTACCGTCAGCTCCACCCCGGTGAGAAGAATTTCGTCATCGTGCCGCACTTTCTGTCACCCGGATAGAGCCGAGCGGTCAAATACAAGATTATGGCGTTCCTGGAGAAAGATGAGAGAACCAAGCACAAGCTAAGTTCCGACCGTCAGATGGTTTTGCGTGACCGGAAGGTGCAGCAAACGCTGAAGTGGAAGACGGAAGGCAATTTGGGAAATCCTTCTGCGCCTTGGGGCGGGAGGTTAGTGCGTCAAAAAGTATTTGGCTCACATGGTCATCGTCATGAGAAAGTGGAAGTCGTGGCCAGCCGTATTGGAAGCGCTAGCGGCCATCCAAAAGCAGCGGCTAAAAGTTCTCGTCAATGATGACTTCCCTGCAAAACGCAACGTTGTTGTGACCATGGACGACGAGACGCACCAGACGCTCGATGGCAACGACTGACAGGGGGCCGACCATTTCACGTCTACAATTGCAGCTGGACATCAGTCTACAGTCATACAGACAGTACAAATATAATCGTTACTATCATTTTATATTATAACATCCCTTCACAATATTTTTAAAGCTATTTTCAGGTTCGCATCTATGCATCGTCGTAAGTCTTAGCCCACCTAACCCACGATATGTTTTTGAAAAGAAAGGACGGTTTTTAATGTTTTTTTTAGAAAGGATCATACGACAAATTCTACTAAATAAAATTTCCAAAAAAGTTAATAATTCAAAAACTAAAATTGTTATTGATCTCTCATTTTCTATTGCACAGATATAAAGAATTATTTATGGGCCCAGCAGAAAGCAAGAGTTATCGGAGAATTCAAGTTTCATTTTTCTTTTCTCTCTCTGTTTTTTTTTTGTTTTTTTTTTTTGTAGATTTATTAAGCTTCCGTTTTTGGGCAGTAATCATAATCATATGAAATTTATTCCGGCTAATTGTTTGCTTAAATTTTCTTTGCTTTTCTACTTGGCTGCCCGGTGATCAACTTTCTTTCATTATATCACTTTGGAAATTTTTGCCATTTCAAAGTTCCAATCATCTAACATCACAGCAGAAGAGACAAATAGTTGCATTTAATTTTTAATACTATTACAACATCGTATTATTTTCATCATATCATCATTATATATGTATAAGTATAATCATATTAAAAATATTTGCTAAAAGATTAATAATAATTAAATTTCATTTGCTTTAAGGTTACAAGGAAATAGATTCCAGATAGTACAGAAATTTTATTTCATTGTATCTAATGGTGTTTTTCTATGAATTTAAATCATTGCATTTTATTAAAATTAGAAATGCTCTTCAATTCTGCTGATTATGTATATCTATATGTCATGAATACATACATATTTTTTTGATTCATGTTTAATTAAATGGTTTATGTTTTATTTAATTGCAATAAGACCTTCACATTCCAGAGTTATATTCATCTGCCACTGATTGAGCTGTAAAAATGCACCAAGCTGCATATTACTATTTTTACTATTTCAACATATTATTTTATTTATAACCATATTTAAATTACAGGATGACGAATTCCAACCATGGCATATTTTAATTAAATATAATAGTATATTTCATTGTTCTATTACATATTGCATATATTGCATTTTATGAAATTTGTTATATTTTATATATAATGGGGGGGGAGCATCAGGGTATCATTCAAGCTGAAACTGGACGATGGTTTGATTGACTGCCTGAGTCTAGGAGGGAACGAGCATTATCATTTTCTTTATCCTACCGATTCGATTGTGATGCTGCGAATTCTACTCCAACAGTTACAGTGAGAGTGACGCGCCCTTCTTAACAAGCCATCCTGTAGAAAGTTTAATAAGTATTGCGAATTGGGTTATTCGAATTGTTGGATCGTATCGTTGGAAGGAGATTCTTAATTTCCCGTGGATTTCGCGTGAGTGTCTCTGCTTACGGGTCCACCCCTCCGTTTTTGGCCCTTCATACAGCGATATTGTGAATTCAGATCGGTGGCTCAATTTGGTCTTGCTATTAATTGGAGCTGCATCCAAGCCAAGGGCATGAAGGGATGGTGGCTACCATACATACATACATACATACATACATACATACAAAACAGAAAAGGAACTGATCTATAAGCGACCAAAGAGTTGAAGAATACACCAACATCTCTCCTCGGGGGGGGGGGGGAAGTTTTTGTCCCCACCCGCGGGGAGGAGACATTTTTTTTTTAAATTTTTTTTTTATAAAAGTATTATTATAAAAATTTTTTTTTTTTTTGTTTTTTTTTTTTCTCCCTCCCGAAAATAATTTTTTTTTTTTTTTTTTTGTAGTATTATTATCGGTGGTGTATGAAATTTTTTTTTTTTTTTTTTTTTTTTTTTTTTGGAGGGGGGGGGGGGGGGGTTTTTTTTTTTTTTTTTTTTTTTTTTTTTTTATAATAATTTTTTTTTTTGTTATGAAATGTTAAAATATCCAAAAATATCATATTTTAACTCCTTATAAAAATTGTGAATTCATCCAAATGAATGTTCTTAATAAATTCTAAACATAAATCACGATAATCTCCATGATGAATATCTGAAGAAACATCTAAAGAGTACTTGTATGAATTCATTGATATGTTGGTATTATGTTTCAGGTTAAAAATATTTCTCTTAAGCTCTCCCTAGAAGCTACGAATTGAAAGTTTCACAGTAATTTCAAACATGGTTGTAGAGATGAACTCCTGTTGGAAATCCAACTTTCAAATCATATTCGTTTGAGAAATAATTCTTATTAAATGCCAGGATTATTTGAATAATGAAACTATAATTGGCTTATCTTTAATAACATGTTACACGGATGTAGTTTGGTTAAATGAAAACCATAAACGAATTTCACGCCAACTCGTCTTCGTGATTGACAGCACCCTCTCAGTTGTGTAGACTATGTTTTTTCAAGCAACTTTGCATACTTTGTTTTTTCAAAATTTATCTAGACTACCATTTGAGAGGGCTTAAGTTTTTTGATCGATTTTTTTTAAATCAACCTAACTCAAAAAGAAAAAGACTTTAAAAAAAGTAGTGTATGGGTGACTTTTAGAAAATCGTCTTAACTTTTATGAAAAAAATTGTAAAAATTCTAAAACCGATTCTTACACGCTAAAAAAAATATTTTAAAATTTAAAGTCAATTTGCAAAATATGGCTATCTTTGAATGGGATGAATTTTTTTTTTTTAATAAGGTTGATATAATTGTCTAATAGTTTGCCATACATCGCAAAATGGGCACTTTTAAGGAAACAAAATTTCAGACAAACAATTTTTACCGTGTGTCGCGCCAACTCGTCTTATAATTTGGTCCTAAAACCTCACAGAAGCCAATTCAATTTAATTTTAATGACAATTTGGATTTTTTAAGGGTCTTTGAATGTTTTAAAAATCAAGGCTACTATTTGGAAAGGGCTTATTTTAAAATTATTAATAATTTTAAATTTTAGTGATAATACCATTAAATCAGGTGATTGATCCTGTTTATTACCAAACCTTTGAAGTATATTACAAGAAGGACAATAAATTAGAAAACAAAAGCTTTATCATAATATCTGAAGTATTGACCCATGACTCAATACCAGTTCAGTTGTTTATATCAAAATTGCTAGGTTTCATTAAACAAAATTCAATATACTGCTCAAAAATTATTTACGTGTCAGATGGAGCAGCGGCCTCCATAAGAACAAAAGGAACTTTGTCAGTGTGTGCAATTTCAAGTCCATGTATGGATTGGAACGTCTCATGGGAAAGGTCCATGTAATGCTATTGGTGGTAATCTCAAGCGAATGGCAAAGAGAGCAAGCTTTGCTCAAGATTATGGAAACACAATCAAAACTCCTCGGGAACTATATGACTGGGCAGTTGAAGAGTCAAATAAAAGTATTAAAAAACTGAATTTCTGCTTCATATCAGCTGAACAGTATGCAAAAATGTCAGAAGAACTTGGGGAGTTCTATAGCCACCCAAAGACAATATCTGTAACACAGGTTCATTGCGTTGTACCTATTTCAGAAAATCAAATTTCAGCTAAAAGGTTTTCTGATTCAAAGGATAATCCAAAGAAAATCACTTTGTATGTGAAAGATTTATAAATTTAATATATGAAGCTATGCTAATTACTAATACGTGAAGACGTACATATAAAAAATAAATAAAATAATACCCTTACCAATAATCCTAGGAGTTTTCATTAACATAAACAGTATTTCAAAAAAATCATATAACGTTATGTTTGAATCGTCTTTTAATGGATATGCATCAACCATTGCCCCCTCTATCACAATTTTTCCCATACCTTTTAAACATTCTGTAACAAATCTTGACCTTCCTTCCTAAAATATATTTTTTTAAGTGTGTAAGAATCGATTTTACAATTTTTAAAATACTTTTCATAAAAGTAAAGACCATTTTCTAAAAGTCACCGATACACCTTTTTTTTGTAAGTTATGTTGATTTAAAAAAATCGATCAAAAAAACTTAAGCCCTTTTCAAATGGTAGTCTGCATACATTTTGAAAAAACAAAGTATGCAAAGTTGCTTGAAAAAACATAATCTACATACCCACAAAGTTTCATTGGATTCTGAGAGGATGCTGCCAAACACTGGATGAGTTGGCGTGAAATTCGTCCATAATATTAAATTCTTGGGAGTAGATGACTCCTTTATCTCAAACAGTAAATTTTAAAGCAACACCTCCAGCAGCCTGTGTTCGATAACCGGTCAGGTGTAGGAACATCTCGACTCTGGGCAATAGGGGCTTGTCACACAATCATGCTTATGCTAAAAATGGTACAGACATCAAAAGCTCCCAATTGATAACTATGGAAGTGCATTTAGAAAACTAGGTTGAGGCAATAGCCCAATTGTGATAAGCTTAACATGCTGAGAAAGGAGAAAGAGGTGAATTATTTGGATTGGAAAATGTCTCGACGGAAGGTTACTTAACTTGTACCGAAATGAGGGCTTGAAAGCTGTTCAACCGTGTTTTGGACAATCCCTCGCAATATGTTTTGATGGAAGACGAACGTACGTGAAAGAGGATTTCAGAACAATATTAGGACCTGGGGAGAGTGTCACAATTGCAATCTGCAGATTGCAGATCGTTTTGTAAGCAACTTACACAACTGGCTTGCGATCTTCCATTTTCTACACAAAAAGAACAGTACATGCTGAAATTTACCGAAACGAGTGCTTGCAGAAGAGATTGCTTCCGCTAGATCAGAAGCATGAGATTCGTTCTTTCTTCTAGTTGGATCTGGCCTCTGCCCATTATGCCAGATCAACTATACAGTGGTTTTTTTTGATAACAACGTTGATTTTGTTGAAAAATATATCAACCAACCGAACTATCCCCAACTGCGACCGATCGAACGCTACTGGGCAAACATCAAGCGGAACTTCAAAAAAGGCACAACATGTCAGACTTCAAGAAAAACTGGTCAGCAGTGTCCAGGAACTGCACAAAAACTCTTTTACACCACTCATGGACGGAATAAAGGCTAAAGTACGATCCTGTTACGGAAATCAGTAATCTGGTAAATTTATTAGTTTAACTTATATTTTAACATGTTAAGCCTTAATAAAATACGTTGCTTTGAAAAATGTCTGAAGTTCTTTTAAATTTTTGAATGCCTATAACTATTTTGCGATACACTTCTTACAGTCGCTTCAAAATTTTACTTTTAATCATTCACCTAAACAATGCTGTTGCTTATTTTGGACCTGACATGCAAATATTCCATGCAAATACATCATTTTTACTTTAAATTCAAGTATAACTTTATCGTTGGGTATTTTTTTATCTTATTCCAGATTGCTTTAGATTTAGAATAATAGCCTTCAGTGCATATTTCAGTACAATTAAGTTGGATTTTTTTAAATTTGCAATAATATGTTATCATCAGGAACACTAAAAGATTTTATTGAAAATTAACACTTGTTTTACCATATTTTCGCTAAAAACCTACTATGGATCTGTTCCCTGAAAAGGGCGCTTGATTTTTTCCTCGGCGAACGCAGAAGCCTCGTCAAAACGTAAAACTACTACCTATCCTCGCTAACATGAATATTTTGAAACCCGTTGCCACGCCGTCTCGGCAGGACCCTATTCACTGGTTAATAGGAAAGCTGGCTAGCTAGCTAGGGGATAGTGTTTTTTATTCGTCGTAATTTTTCGGGAATTGTTTCTCCATCACACGGCTACTCGGTGTGGGATGGCGAGGGATGCGGTTGAACCCTCGCTCACCATTCGTTGCTTTAGTTTGTTGGACAGTATAGCAGCACTCTACTGCGGGAGCACTATGTTGCAAGTGATTTTTTTTTCTACTGCTTGCAAGCCAAGTGTACCAACGACAACTTCCTGTTTCCCTCCCATCCAAGCAGTTGTTGGCTAGAAAACGGGGACAACGGAAAACAGACTACACACTCGCACTTACGTTCTAAATTTTTCAACGCAGAGCGCCGTCACCATCCTCGTTGGTGTGTCTGTGTTTGTAGATATAATTATTAATAATATAATTAAGCGAAAATGTATACGGCTAGGAGATGCTCTTTTGGTTTGGTGCCCTTCAAATAGCAAAGTATGCTTGGATTTCCTCTGCCGAAATGAGCTGAAATATGAATGCTGGAAACCTTTCCCGACTAGCGCAGACGGGTGGCAAACGGAATGGCATGACACAGAAAAAGAAACACGATTTCGTCTAATGCAACGATGCGGTTTAAACGCTGTTGTCTCTTAAAAATGTAGAGATATTTCTGTATATAATAAAATATGAATTATACCATGTAGCTACATGGCTTTTGAAGAACCAGGCAGGGGTCCGGAAATCAGAGAATGAATTTGGAACCGTGGGTGGTCAGTGTGGGACATTGCCGTAGTAAGGAGATGAAAATTGTGTTTTCAATCTTATACAACCCTTTTTAAATTTGAGTTGAACACAAACTGAAACCGGTATTCTTAATTTGATTAGAGTTGGAAAAGTTTGTGTTGTTTATTGAAGTTCACCTAGGCAAAAGTTTGATACCAATAGTGAACTTTGATGATCATTTCCAACACTGGCTGGAATAAGGTTCATTAGGATGGCTCCAAGTATTGATTCAGCTCCATCTCACTCTATCGATACCAAATCAGAGCATAACTATTCTCCCAAAAATATAGCTCAATTGGAACTACACTGGCCCTCTAAAGTTTTTGTGGAAATTCCTGTGGAAAAAAAACAAACTTTTCGTTCTCATCCTTGTTGATCTTTATCTTTATCTACCTTTAACTTAGGCCAAGACAACTTTTCGATTGCAGATTGGCATAATTAAACATTAATTATTTAGAGAGATGATGCTATTGTGCAATGATCCGTCAACTACTAAGCAGGCAAAATTGGTGTATTGGTGCTGTTAGTACGCCCGTCGATTCGGCGAACCCCTCGTGCATCGATAATAGCAGGGAGTGAACAACGGCACCTGTCATTGATCATGTCACGATCGCCACGGTATAGTCGTGTGCGTGAGCTGTCATCCGACGATGATTGGAAAAATATGTTCAACAACAATAGAGGATTTTTTCATTTGGTGAATACAATTTGTGCAAATCAAAGTGGAATCTAGAAATCTATAATTTTATTATTACCTACTGTAAAAACAAACCTACACTAGCTAGTGCTTAAATCTTGTTAGTTACTAATGTTAACTATTCAAATAAGGTGAGGTAAATGATTAAAAGTGTCGAATTTGTTTAAATATTAGTTTCATTAAAGAAGGGTTACATGCTACGACTAGAAACACAGAAGAAAGTACGGATATATTGAACTATCAATAACTACATATATATATAGGTGTTGCCTACAGGAACGGTAAGGAACAAACATTAGCCTAGTATAACCCGTTTACTCAACTGTTTCCTTTATGCACAAATCAGCTGAAGCAGCGCAATAGTTACGGGTGCTGAAGATGAAATCGGATTGTAGGGTGAAAGAAAAGTTGAATTACTAAAAGTAAGTTGATCAGCTAGTTCTGTACAGTGGCACATAATTAATGTACTGATATTCTATTTAGGAATTTATAACCCTACCTACTCTCGGTAATAAAGTTCATGAATTCGGTTAATTCTGGCGACGTCCGCGACTTTTCTTCCAACAGGTGCTAAGTAGCAGTCACGCTTACTACTACACCATCGGTGGCGGCTAACCGTCTTGAAAGCTGTAGATCATTAATATCAGAAAGTTGTTGCCATAGAAATCAATTAATAATTCATTAACTTGACTTTCAATCGAAAAACGGTCTTTTGGCAAAATTGTTGATGTAAAGCACAGATAGCAAGCATTTCCATATATCATAACGCCGGAGAGCTAATAGGTTGATTATGAACAGTCATAGTAAATCCCAAAGAAACTTCAAAGGACCAGAGCAGTTCGAGAACGCAACAAAAAGAACTCAAATTTTGGGAGACGATTCAAGCTTTGATTCGGAATAAATTGAGCGGTTGTTTTTTTTTGCGGAATTTTTTTTTTTTGGTAATAAGCGGTAAGCGGTAAGATTTCTTGATAAAGGTCTTATGGATCTTTGAGAAATCTGGGCTGTAATCCCCAATAAGATAGTAAATTTCATAAGGAATGTATTACCTAGTTGGGATCATTGCTCACAATAGTAGTGTTAGATACTCTAAATAGTGACTCACCATACATAAAACGAGGAATCACCACAATAGATCAAATTATTGGTCACGGTGATATCGTGTCTACAGGAAAAGCGCAGAACGATGAGGTCATCTTGGCCTTAGTTTTTCTTTTCAGCTTACGTAGTTGGTTGACTGTTATCGCCATGGCTGCTGCAAATTAACTGATAACGCTGTCAATTTTTTTCTGTATACAATAGGGGTTGTTTGTCGATACATAGGTGGATTCATCACTAGGTGGCAGGATAATCGCATGAACAATTTGTCAAAATCATTGTTAAGTGCAAACGGGTTTGTCTATAACATTGCTGATAAATTCCATGGGCTGCAAAATGGTGAGTAAACATCTGGGATGGAGCTTGCGTCCCCACAACATAGCTATGGTCCTCACAAGTTTCTACCTCATGCTTCCAAGGGTCAAGAGATGACAAAGACCGCCAGCTAAGTGTTGCGTACTACAAATGATTGCAGGTTTTTTTTTCCTAAACATATCATAATCATAAACATATACACTATTATATGAATATTTCATGGGAATGGGAGGGACAATCAGGCCCGATTGAAGCACTCTGGATGGGGAGAGTGGGAATGCCAACTCCCCATTGCTAACAGTTTGTGAATAGAGAGCGGGCTCTTCTCCCCGCCCATTGGGGCATCCTCATGTTATATAGCTTGCTCTTTTGACCAATTGTTCAATCTTGTTGTTGGAAGGATATCCCTGTGGAAACGTATAAGCGATGTTGCATATCGATCCACCCAACCCCTTTTGGCCCTTCATACAATGGAATGATTAGGATAATCAGTGGTTATTAAAGCTTGATCAAGTCTAACAGAGAGGAGAGCCCATTGCTGTCGGACTTAGTTTCCGTACTACAATGGGTGGTAGTACATATCATACATCATACATCATACATTGCAGATAAATTCCATGATCCTATTTATTAGAGGGCTTTGTACTGTTCACTCGAGCGTTCAATATTGTAATTTGGAGAAATTATCTGATCGAATTTGTTCAGAAAAAAATTGTTTGATATACCTTACGCCATCTCCCATGCTATGATCCTATCAATCTTCCGCCGAACGAACATCGCTGAAAACATGTGGGCTTTTACTCATTAGAACTCAGAGGCACTATCACTCAGGCATTGTTCGTGGCTAAGGTGTTTTGTGCGGAATCGATTCCCCAAGTATGCTAGGAGAACTATATATAAATGATTTATACTATTTATGATCCGGAGAGTCAATTGCGAACATGCAATTTCCTGCACCTTGGAACATGCTCAGCAAATTGTGGCCGTCATGATTCAATCCGATTCATGTTGGCGTGTTTCACCATTTTTACGACTATTTCGAATCGAACAAAACGGAGTCTGGATGGAGCATTGACTAGGTGGACTAGTTGTAGATGAGTAACATTCCATTGCAGAAAGGTCTTATAATATTGGCTACCTTAATCTTTGTTTTTCATATTATTCGTATTACAATAGGCGACGAGTATTGAAACCAACGATGGAAAATGACAGCTACTTGTTTTTATTTTAATTACTTTTCTTGCCGTGTTTGTTTGTTAATCGTATTTAACTTTGTATCATGTATAATGTATTGTGAAAAGATGAGAGATTATCGTACAACTTTGGCTTTTCTCCATCCAAAGTTATCTATATATTTTATTAAAACTGAAAGAAGGCAGTTGAAATAACTTCAAAAAAATAAATAAATAATTCGCGAAAGACAAACACGTATCAATATGACTTTCGAGAATTTTTGTTGGTTTAGTTTGTTGCTCTTGGCTTAGAATGATTGAAAACCAGAGCTCTAGCTTTGTTAACCTCAGTAAGTATTTTTTCAATCAATTCATTACATAAACATTAACTTGATTTTAGTCTTCTTGGTAACGTTAAGATACCTGTGTTCTTGAGTGTTTTCGTAAATTACGGAAAGGTGGAAGAAAAGTACGAAGCAAATCTGACCGACAGAAATGTTTTAGGTGACATACTTAGATCCACTAATTGATTAGAAAGCTGGTACAACCAATGGCAAATATTGTGGTGAATTTGGTATATGAAGAAACCCATTTAGAAACATTGAAATGAAATAAAAGTGCTTTAATTTTTAATGTTTTGGCTTGGTTAAAAAACTGAATTCTTTTCTACGTTTTGTTTTCCAACGTTTTGGCATTCGAAATTTTGACATTTTATCTTTTGTCATAAATTCGTTCTTCATCAATTGATTTTACAATTGAATGGCGGGAAAACGACTACACAACCCGTATTTAACAGCTTAGCGTGATTCAAAACAAAACTTTTCATTGACACAAATGGACCCTTCAGGTATAATGTGTCATTAAGACAAAAAAAAACTTTTCATACCAAACCAAATGGAAGCATATTTTATGTGCAGTAATCTTAAACAAATGAAACAAATATTTGAGAACGTTTTCCCAGGGTCTTTATATTCCTTGTCCTGTGTTGTCAACTGGTAGTGAAGTGTTTTCCAAACTATTTTTTTTATAGAAAACTAGCCGTGCTAAAATACTCTTAAAACGTGTTTTTCTCAAATACACAAATGTTAAATTATTAGCAAACACATTTACTGACAAACAAATAAAAATAAACGGGTCCTCCCTTAGCTCCGTCGGTAAGGACGTGGCTACAAAGCAACACAATGCTGGCGGTAGCTGGGTTCGATTCCCGGTCTGGTCTAGGAATTTTTCGTTAATGAAAATTTCTCGACTCCCTGGGAATAGGGTATGATTGTACTTGCCACAAAATCATACTAATGCACAAATGGTACCTGGCATCAAAAACTCTTAATTAATAACTGTGGAAGTGCAATTAGAACACAGTTTAGAGCAAGCAATAAGCTCGAAACGCTAAGAAAGCTTGTTTCCTAATAATTCTGAAAAATCTTGGATGCTTCAAATCAAAAATTTGTGTATGCAATTATAAATGCGCGAGTTCGGTAGCTGTCCTTGTTGTGTAACAGCAATAACATCAGTTACAGAATCCATCTCTGACAGAAGTATTAGATAAATTAGAGATAGCTTTCGTACAATGTTGACTCATACACAAATACGGAACATCAGCTGTTAGGCTTCATATCAACTCCATTTGGGAATAAATTTTACTCCTTTTCGATCCACCAAAATGTGAAGTCCGTTTTTTAAGCTATCGTCGCGAATAAACACTTTTGGTTTCAAAGTTATTTAGCCGCTTTCTGTTGTGTGTGATTACTAGTGAGTTGTTGAGAAATCCGAAAAAAGGACCGAGATCACGACCATTCCGGCCACTTCCCGAACCGCTGGCCAACAATCCTATTTAAAGTTATTATTGCTTTAAATAATTTACCATTTTACTCATTTGCTAATATTACTTAGGTAGCATATAATAACCTCGTTAATGTTTCCGATATATTCAATTACACATTATTGCACAAGAAGCTTCGCTTAAGTTCATCAATGAATACTGAGCATAAAATTAACACAGCCCTTGGCACGGCACTGCAGCAATGAGCTGTACCTACGCGAAAGGGTGGTAAGCGTGAAAAAGTTTTAGTAGAATTTCGTTTTTTTGTAGCGCATTGAGGTTTCTTCCCGGGGATACCATGGAACGATCCCGTGCATCCTTTTATTTTAATTTAAATAATTGTCTAAAAGGGTTCTCCTACGGGTTCTACCTTTATTTTTCACGGTCTATTCCTTTCAACGGAATAAAAGTTGCTTGATATTAAAGGAGGGCCAGGTAGAAACGAAAAAGGTGGAGCGGTGAAGTATACGAATGGATAGGGTCATAATTTTTAATTGAAATTATGCAATCCAGGAGCATCTCGTAAAAACATTGGAACGTTTGCTAAAATGTCTGACTACAGAGCTCACATCCCAGACTCACCAGGGAGCTCTTCTTCTAGGACGGTAAGACAAAATTCAAACATAACTTCTCGAAGATTGTTTAACAACCTTATGTGCCTATGATTTATTATTAAGAAAATGTTCTTCAAGAAAACCAATCTCTTGCGCCTTGGCTCTCACAATTTCTCTCAATTATGTGCCTACATAGGTACATATTTCTTGAGGGGGAAGTTGTTTAATAAGACTTTATATCTCAGTCTACTGCCTATGGAGCATCACACATGCCACCCGAGAGGAACATTGCCACCCTAAGCATCAATGTACCCACACCCGGCAAACCAATTCCCACCCACCCACAAAACACGGCCGCTGTACCAAACCAAGGAGTCTCGGCTCCTACACACTCACTAAATCTCAACCCTTCTGCGTGCGGTAGCACTGCACTGTAGGCACTATAAACAAAACGTGTGGTAAATGAAATTTTATGTTAACCCATTCCAGCAGTTGCATTGCATTCTGGGGTGCATTTGCCATCGTCATCTCCCCAGAACAGGACAGCACCCTTCTCCCTCTCCATTGCGAAGGGTGGCTGTAGCGACTGGGTGCATTGCTTTTCACTCCCTTCACGAAATCCTACCGACTGGGAGATTGCAACCAGCATCTCCCCCAATAATCGTAAATTCTGTTCCTGTGTCTCCCTGCCATACAGGAAATGCGCGAAATGAGTGCAATCGACTGGGAAAGTTTCCCTCTGGTTCCAGATGCTAGACGTGATGTACTGTTTTAAAAAATGCGCAACACTTGCTTCCCTTACCCATCATGGAGTCGGTCTTTGTCGGTGACTGCGTTTGTCGTCTAACCTCGTACGAACAGGAACAAAAATGCAATTTAGCGCTGCATTCCAATGCAAATCAGAAATCTACATGCTGCAGTTGGTTTGCGTAGATATTGCAAATGGGGAGAACAGTACGGATGTTGCAGTTTTACTTTCTGTACGGTTTTTTTTTTTTGGCCTTCACTTTGGAACTACCATAGGCCAATCAATAGAAACTTATTGTGTTAATCCACCTATTCAGTTCTAATTACGATCATTCCAAAAATTAGGCAGTATCATTGTTTATTTGTCCTTTTTTGGATTGAACGTTTCGATTTATTTTTTTTCTTTTCAATATTTTTAGGTAAATAAATTCCAAACATGCCATTTACTATTTGTTGAATTCAAGTAATACTATATTCAAATGATGATGGTAATGATGAAATGTTATAGGTAAAATGTTTTTATTTCCAGCCATAATAAATATCCCAAGCAACACAGCTGGTTTTAAACAATATGAAAATACTGTCCAATGACAAATAAAGGTAATTAATTTAAGTTTATCATACTTTATTTCATATTTGATATTAAGTATTATGACGTTGAAAGCGCCAACATTGAGCCTTGTTAAACATATATCAAAAAAAGTCTGTTCTCCTACAAAAATATAACATATTCAAGCGTGGGATTCGAACACCAAGTCCTTGGCGTGATAGGTTGAAAGCTTCTTTGTTACGCCAACTCCAATTGTTGAAGAGTCAGTTCTTATTTGCTTTTCGTTTGCAGTGAAACTACCAGCTTGTACAACACATACATCGTTATGTCACGATGTTCCCTATCCATGTTCCCTATCCACATCGTTTCACTTGGGTGCCCTGATGGTGCCTCCCTTTCCCTGGTATAATACATAACATATTTATATGTAATGAATATTTAGTACATTTTATCGTGGTCATTAAATCGGTCCGAGTCGGCTCATTAGCTTAACTTAAAATTTACTTTGTTTTCTCAATGAAAACCCACCATCAAACATTTAGAGTGGCCCCAATAGCATCCTCACTCGTGCTTTAAATCGCTACTTATATAATATCTCTTTTGTGCATTTTTACTGAGTATTGTCTCATCTAATCTATAAAAAAAAACACCAACTAATAACTTCCATTTTTGAGATACTGGTGGGAGTGCAGATATGCGGCCTTTAGTAGCAACGAGTATCGAACCAACATTCCTTCCTTACCCTGATTTATCTACAAGGACCAGCGCTGTTATGGATCCTATGAGGTTTATTCCACGAGTCGAAATTACTTTTGTCACTTGGTGAAGTGAGAAAAATCACTGGGCAAATCAAATGAGATGGGAGTTTTCTCTCTAAAGTCACGCTCTAGAAATAACCCCGTATACATGAGAACACCAGGAGTTGCACATTGAGAATGATTCACTAATCTCAAGTGACAATCTGTTGGTTCTCTTAGCAACTCAGCTGACTTCGATTAAGGCCTGTACTCGAAAAAAATGAACCATTTTTATCCGTGTGTAACTTTTTTGTCCGTGGGTAAAAATTGATGAAAATCTGGGTATAAATAGTTTGGAGTGAATTGTTTACATGTGTGAAATAACAATCGGTTCAGTGGTTATGGAAAATCCCACTGCAACCATGAGATGGATCGGAAGACAACTGGGAATTATTTCCCATTCCTTCCTTACCCTGATTTATCTACAAGGACCAGCGCTGTTATGGATCCTATGAGGTTTATTCCACGAGTCGAAATTACTTTTGTCACTTGGTGAAGTGAGAAAAATCACTGGGCAAATCAAATGAGATGGGAGTTTTCTCTCTAAAGTCACGCTCTAGAAATAACCCCGTATACATGAGAACACCAGGAGTTGCACATTGAGAATGATTCACTAATCTCAAGTGACAATCTTTTGGTTCTCTTAGCAACTCAGCTGACTTCGATTAAGGCCTGTACTCGAAAAAAATGAACCATTTTTATCCGTGCGTAACTTTTTTGTCCGTGGGTAAAAATTGATGAAAATCTGGGTATAACTAGTTTGGAGTGAATTGTTTACATGTGTGAAATAACAATCGGTTCAGTGGTTATGGAAAATCCCACTGCAACCATGAGATGGATCGGAAGACAACTGGGAATTACCCATACAACTGTGTCTCAGGTGGTAAAATCGCTTAAAGAGTCCCAGACGACCGAGCGGCGGGCTGGAAGTGGAAGAAAATCGAAGACAGCTGACCCTGTGAAGGCCTGGAAGGTGTTGGATTATTTCAAGTGTAATCCGAACCTTTCGATTCGCGACGCGGGTTTGAAGGCAAAGTGTTCCGCCTGGTTCGTTCAGCCATGAACCATGAAACGAGCTGGGCTTCGTGTATTCAAGGTCAGCAAGGAAAGGAAAGGAAATTGAATAAAGTAATTATGCCGAAACATAATCCATATGTATTAGTTCATTCCCTGAAAGTTTCAAGAAAATCCGACTTAAAAATGTTGGCGAACACTTTTGTCTGGTGCATTTTCTTCGAGTACAGGCCTTAATCACGAAGTAGCAAACCACGGGTGGTCAATATGCTCATTCTTCAAAAGAACACTCGTGCATTATACACAAATTTTAAGAACTACGATAATTTTGTTGAAAAAGAAATGTTTCTCTGATGCCTGATAGTTGCATGGTTGCTTTATCGACTCGGAATTTAATTAGAAAAACGCAACCGCAATAGAAAAACGCAACAGCTAATATTTTAAACGGTTTTTATTTGGGCCTCGATCCTGTCCTATTGAGAAAAGCTGTTACAGAACTGTTAGACTCAAATAACCTACTTAAAGGAGTTGTAATTAATTTTGCAAATCAATGATCGCCTTTTTTGGCATTGGTGAATCTCTTGAAACATATTGTAATGGAAAGGCTCTCTAACAATACTGACGTAAGCAAAATGTCAGCCAAAACATCGCGTAACGCTCAGTCGCAAGTAATGCTGTGTTCAGACTTCAGAGTTGTTACATGATACAAGGCTATCATGATGACGTTTTTCACGTTGATTCTTTTTCTAACATTATGTTACAACTCCGTAGTCTGAACAAAGCACTAGCACCAGCTGTCATTATAACTTATAAAAATCGCGTATTCCCGTATGATAATGCAAATAATTCTTATCTTAATTGGCCAAAACCATCATACAAAGTATGGTTTAAAAGTATGTACTTATCATAACATTGTTTGGAAAGTACTCCAGAAATGCTCTAAGGAGTGTATCGAATATAAGCTATCCACATACATTTGCGTTGTACGCATGTATTTGTGATGGTTTTTTATGCTCTGAACACTGCATGCTGTGCGTTTGACTGTCAGCTATCTTTTGTTTACTTGTTTGTGCGGTTCAAATTCTGCGTTTTCAAAATGTCGCGTATTGAAAAGGAAGTGAAAATTAAGGTTCTGGACACATGGCTAAGTGAGAAGGGTATTACTATGCGAAAATTGGCGAAGCGGTTTGGAATTCATCATGCGAGTGTTAAAACCAGCATTAATAAGTTTGGGGAACACTATTCTTTTGATGAGCTACCAGGAAGAGGCAGAAAAGCCGGTTCTTCCAACCCGAAACTGGAGCAGAAAGTGGTATCTCTAATCATGAAGAACAAATCAATGTCAATACGTGATTTGGCCAAAAAAGCAGGAACGAGTGTCGAAATGATCCAGCGTATCAAGAGGCGAAACCACCTGAAGACCTACAAGAAGCAGAAAATCTCGAAACAAAGTGCAGAACAGAAGAAGCGAGCAGCAACAAGGGCCCGGAAATTGTATTAGCGTCTTTTGCGGCATCCGGATGCATGCGTTTTGATGGACGATGAGACCTATGTAAAGGAGGACTCAAAAACCCTTCCAGGTCCACAATACTTTACTGCCGTCGTTGGGGAGGATGTGAGCGATGCGGACAGGTCGATTCATGTGGAGAAATTCGGTCGAAAGGTACTGGTATGGCAAGCAATATGTTCCTGTGGTTTGAAGTCAACCATTTTTTACATTACCGGAACTATAAATGCGGAAATCTATCGATCTGAGTGTCTCCAGAAGAGATTGTTGCCTTTATATAAGAAGCATAGTACACCTTCACTGTTTTGGCCGGATTTAGCGTCGGCTCACTATGCCAAAACCACTCTCAATTGGCTTGCGGAAAAGGGTATAGATTTCGTTGAGAAAAATATCAATCCACCAAATTGCCCTCAGCTTCGACCCATCGAACGTTACTGGGCAATCGTGAAGAGGGTCTTCAAGAAGACTGGTAAGGCAGCTGGGAACATGCAGGAGTTCAAAAAAATTTGGGCTCAAGCGTCCAAAAAATGCGATGCAACACTTGTCCGGAACTTGATGAAGAGCATTCGATCCAAAGTTCGAAAATTCGTGAAGGACTAACTTAAATTTCATCCGGTCTTCATTATGTTCAAGTTTAACCTCGTACAATAAAGGATCAATTTTTTGTATGAATAGAATATCGGTTTTCAACAAAATTTGAAAGAAAGTTTGTGGATAGCTTATTTTTGATACACTCTTTATTCTTCATTTTTTTATTAGAGACGCTTTACCACGCAGGTGGCATTCGTGTCCGAATATTACTTAACTGTCTTTGCAGCAGATGTATTGTTGCTTAGCTTTTAGCTTGATTTAGCTTGAGAATTTACGAGATTATTGTCGCAACAATAATGGAAATTGTCATCAACGACAAAGGAAATTATTCATGAATGGGTTGTGATTATGCAGGAAGTCTAACTAAACGTAGTATTAAATCATTAATATTACCAAAAATCAGTCAGCTCCGTAAATCTTACGTGATTGAGCCAACTATAAAAAATAGGTCATTAAAATCTTCGTAGTTTAAAACACTATCACCATTCGAAAACATAAAAGAACCTTCAAGCAATAGTCAATGTTGAATGCCCCTAATTAACTTCCGGAGTAATTAATTTTCGAACAAGAGATCAAAATCTATTTACACACACGAGCTTAACTGTTCCTGTGCACTCCGCTTCGCAAATCACCACCACTCTTGGAGCTTTACTTTTTTGGGGCATCCCGACTTACCTGAATTATATTCACTTATTGCAACATTCACACTCAATCTACGAAAAGTTTGTTAACAAAGTGATAGGTGAACACGTAGAGTAGCATGAAGATATCAGTTGACGAGCAATGTTGCCAGTCATGTTGGGAAGAAGATTATTTCTACTAAAGAGTTTTGATCATGGAAGGTTGCATTGCAAATTAGCGAATATTACGTTCCAGCTCAATCCATGTAACATAAAACATCAAACTAATTGTTTTCTCAGGTTTTGCAAAAACTATGAAACATAGTTATCAAGAAATAAAACTGGCAACTGTCAATTAGTGATAGATCTTTGACTCGCTTCTACCATAGTGAGTGCTGATTGAAGTGTGGTTTATATTGTTCTAAATTCCAATTTCACATATCAAAATTTCTGAAGCAGATTTCTTGTTTGAGGAATTCTTGTTAAGGGTATAGAATATTCTAGTAATACAAAAGCTATGCATCCATTGAAAATAACAGAGAAGAGAGTAAATGAAATATCGAATGTTAGGTCCCAGCAGGTCTGTGCGTTTATAAAGCGAGTGACGTATTGGTATTTATGTAATGTGTATATAAAACAAGTATTTGTATGTAACTAACTGTATGCATGTTACTAACAAAATGAATATTCCTAAGTACAGTACTGTACAAAATAAATCATACACTTGACCTGAAAACGCATAAAAAGTAATATTATGCTTATTTTGACAGATACATCTGTGGCATACATGGGAAAATTTTACTATTTAGTGTGCTTAGTACAGAGGCCAAAATAATTATCACTAAAAGTTTTTTTTTTTGCCATATTAGTTTTTATCTAAGAATCGATATTTTTTCTTGGACAACATAAATCATACACTTCAAAAATTAACTTCCTCAAAGATATTATTAAAGCCAGTTTTAATATTTTGGTAGCACTGCATTTTTTGACAGTTGGAGTCATAGCGCAGAAGTGGTGTTTTCCCGCCGAAGTTGGTTTCGTATGTATTCAAAAAGTTTAAAATTTTCGGGCACAGATTTCGATTGATGTCAGAAAATTGGAGAAAACAGCCTTTTTTCCGGAATATTGCTATAAAATACTCAATTTCACTTGAGGCTGTGCAACGCACATGGAGGAAGTATGAAAACCAAGGAACAGTGAAAAACTTATCCGGACAGGGACGTCATCGTTTGACAACACCGTGAGGATGTCAGGATTATTCGATTGGCTAAGTAAAATCCAAAATATTCCTCGAGAGAGATTGCTGAATCACAAAATCTTAGTGTTGATCGACGTACTGTTCGTCGACGACTCAACGACAGTAGATTAAAGAGCAATTTGGCGTCCAAGCGACATTTCATTAGCAATCGGACCCAAAGAAGCGGCTGGAGTTTGCCAAAAAAATTTCGACAATAAATAGACTTCTATAAACGAGTCTTATGGACGGACGCGAGTAGGTTTGAGCTATTCGGACAAAAACGGCGCCCGATAGTTTGGAGAGCTTCTGGTGAAGCATACAAAAATCGATACTCACAGAAGACAATGAAGTATGGAGGTGGGAATATCATGGTCTGGGGAGCGTTCGCATAGGCTGGAGTAGGAAGTTTGGCACATATCAAAGGGTTCATGCTGGATTATCGTCAAGCATCGGTAACCAACAAAAATAACTACGTTGAAGCTCTCGAAACAGCCTGGGAGCATATTGATCTGGAATACCTCAAAAAGCTAGTCGAAAGTATGCCGCGTCGACTGAAGGCAGTGTGGAAGACTAAGGGGGTCACACCAAGAATTGAAAGTTGAAGAATAAAGTCAAAGGCATAATCGTTTAGTAAAAAATTCAGATGTAAGATTAATTTGGTCCTTTTCGACCGCCATATCAATAAATTATTTAATATTAAGCAAGTCATGCACATTCCTGCATTTTTCATGCCAGCAAGATTTTTATTGTATGAAAATACTAACCCTTTATCATTTGAATCAACACGATTCAAATATATCGATATATCGAAGGCAATAACCAATTGGGTCATGACAAATTTTTCAAAAGGACTCCTATCTCCGAATACCTATCTCTGCACTGTACGATTTTTTTTTCAATTTTCCTCTGAAAACTCCCGAAATTATACCACAGACAAACAGACGTAACACTAAGAAAAAAATTGCATTCCAATACATCGTCATAAATTTAAATTTAGATACTTTAAAATACAAGCGCTATCTGACGGTCGCACTGCCCATTTCAGTGTCAACCATGTTTGATTGTCTTGCTTGCCGCAACAGCTGCCAATAAACGTGCCCATAAAACACACGCACATTACTTCAGGCTCGCCTGACTGTCAATCATTTGTTTTGAAGCAAGCGAAGCAGGTTAGTAGAAAAGTGAAAATTAGTGGACGCTTGCTCCTCCGTTACATCCTCAGTCAATTCATGATTGAACGGACTGGCAAGGAACTCGATGTTTTGGAATTCAATTTCCGTTTCGTGAGATGGTTCACCAGGAATCTCAGGATGGCATTGCCACGTAACTAGACAATGATTCTATGTTCATAATAGATAACAACTAAATTACTAAAAAAAATTAATTAATACATAAAACACAAAAAACTTAAAACACTTAAACAAAGCTGAAGAGCCCATATGGCTAAACATTTTGAAACTGTAAATTAGTATAAAAGACAAAAATGAAAAACAAAAAACAATTTTAGTAGTGTAGTATTAAAATGCTTCATTCGCTCGGCAGCCTTGAAGATGTTCAGAGCTACAATGAGCCTGAATTGTCAGCTAGCGATGTCAAGTACCCTGGAGGGTTATCTGACGAGCAACCATTGGCCGGGTAGCTGATGGCCTTGTCGCCTTTGGCTACGCAACCGTTGCTAGGAAGCAATTGGTTATGCAGTCAGTTAACCAAGCCAGTGGTGAATTTGTAGCCAGCCAGTTGGTGTAACCACGAGTGAAATAAGTGTGATCTAGTTGGCAGCCATTGTTCAGGAGGCCGTTGAGTGGTATTAACGATATAAGCTAGCCAGTATCATCATCGATAATGTGTGTAGCAAATACATTAACTAGCAACATTTGCAAGACCAGTTACTTGTAATTTCAATTATCTGCTAACAAATTTTGCAAATATGACGCTAGTATTGCTAGTTAATGAACTGACGCACAAAATTAGTAATGATATAAATGGGCCATACGACAGATCCAAAGTAGATCGATCAAATATGATCCATTTAAAATCCGTCCTTTAAGGACGACCAATTTGATTTTCTCAGATAAGAAGTTTGTTTGGATTGAAATATATCTAACAAACCGTTCCAAATTCGTGTCAATTGGAAGCCATCGGTGGTTAAAAAAGTTTCAGCTTTCATTTCGCCGCATACCTTAAATCTTTTGTAGAATTTCAAACACAGCTCGGAAATTGAAACGGTCTATATTATTCCAAAGCGCAAATATAAAGCATGTTTCTGCCGTTTATTAAACATTGCTACGTTGTCCTAGGTCACCTTTGCGTTCAACCTCACTGGGCTGTCCCTTTATTTTTTTTTTAGTACGAAACAAGTGGGTGTAATTTCCTAGAACAATATATATTTATATATATATATATATATATATATTAGGGGGTATTCCTAGAAAATGTCGTATTTGCAGACAACTTCATATCTATTGTTCTGACATGAATTTTGACATTGACAGCTATCACATCCGAAACTTCATTCTATTCTCTAGTTATTTCAGTGTAAGTTACG
>JAHHFK020002303.1:0-74801 GCA_024533555.2 Aedes koreicus
TAGGGGGAGAGGTGGTAAAATGAACACGTTAAGCATTTTTTCGTATTATTCTTCAATGACGCAATAAAACACGAAACAAAGTACATCACATCATTTTTGAATACATACCCTTTATGAACATAGACAATAAATAGTCAAAATCGTGATTTTATGTGTATTCTTCTGCATTTAAAAAAAAACAGTGAAATTATAGACCCTTAAAAGCTATGCGGGTAAAATGAACATGGGGGTGTGGTAATATGAACATATACAGGTGGTAATATGAACACCCCGTGAGAGTAAAATGAACATAAGGGTCATCGGCAGCTTTCATGTTGGTTCAATCGGCACCTTTCATGTTAAGCATTGATAACTAAAAAGGATTTTGGCAACAAATTATCACATTCTATTTTCGTATATATATATAAAAAACAATTCATTTAATTAGTTTTTGGAGTAACTTAAAACAAAAAAAAAATTCGCCCACGTTGATGCATTCAGAGTAAGATCGCACCAACTATGAACTAAATTTTTGGAGGTTTAATTGCAGAATCGGCAACTGAAATCGTTCTCGTTCGCACTACATACAAGCAGGAAATACATTTATCCCATTCTTGACCGTCGATTGGATCCGAAAACATAGCACCACATAGATTGCATAACACATTTTTACAGCTATCATCCTGTTTTTGCACCATGCCTCGTTTTTTCGCTGGTTTTCGGCCTTTTTTTTATTGCTTTGTTCGTTTTTGATACTTCCGACGCTGTTATACCATGAAAATAGTTGTCCCTAGTAATGTCAACTGCTTGTTCGGATTGACGCTTCCGCTTTGAGGCTCTGGGAGCTGCCATCTTAGGCAGTGGAAGAATTTCCATCGGGAATATATTGAACGACGAGTTGGGAGAGGCTTCAAAAGGTGTCTCCACCAACGAAATAATGACCGAGGTGTTTGGAGCAGCTTCTGGCGCTGGCTCAATCTGATAGATCTGGTTCACGTCAGGCACAAGAGCATCTTCAGGAAGCTCATCAGATCCAGGATGGACGATAGCAAAGAAATTTGCTGTACTGTTGATCCATCGACCACCATCGGATTAGTAATAGTGATCAACGTTGCGGTAGTACTTAGTGGCTGGTCATTCACTTCGGAAGGAGCAAAGTCTTCATCGCTGAATACATTTCTGTTAAATGGCTAAATGCCAGTCTTACGGAATCTATTTACAGCAACAGCAACCGAAGCGGCTTGCGGAAATGAAACGCCCAGCAACTCCGAGACGTCGTTCAGCCCGATAATTCTTTCAGGATTTCTGCGCATAAAATCTTCACAAGCATTGGCGTAGTAGGTTTTGAAGGGTGCCATAAAGGCCACATCCAGCGGCTGCAACTTGTTGCTGCAGTGTGGTGGCAGCACAATCACCGTTACAAAATTTGCTCGAGCCTTCCGAATAAAACCGAAGTTTTTCGTGTGTGAGCTGTGGCCATCAACAATCAGCAAAGCAGGATTCTTTTCCGAAGGGTTGACCTGGTCAATAAAATGGTCGAAATAATCCAGAAAAGTCTCGCAAGTCATAGCCGGTAGGGTTGTAGTTGAATTTGGTCCCGTTGGGCGCCCCTTTCTTCAATGCCTCGTGCATGCGCACCCGGGGGAAAATGACGTAAGGTGGCAAATGTTGCCCGGTCACATCACAACCGTCGTTAGTACTCCTCGCCCTCCAGAGGTTATGGATCCAACCTGCTTTTTCCCTGTCCTGGTAGCGGTTTTCAGTTTCTTGGGGGGGAGGTTGACCTGGAATTTAGTCCATATTTTTTTAGTAAATGTAGGTGAAAATTGTAATTACAATATTTACCGTGCTAACTCCCGTTTCATCGGCATTGAATATGCGAGATGGCTCTTGCGGCAGATGTTGCTTCTGGTTTCCGGAATGAAACGATAGGATTCCGCCTGAGATATCTCAGCAACCAGAAGGTGCCAGCCATTTATGTCTTCCGGTTGAAGTTGTGCGGCAGGTCGTTCAGCTCTGCCAACTCATAAGCAAATCTGCGCACGTCTTTCCTGTTCACTCCGTAAAATCTTGCTCAAGATCGAGAATATGGTTAGTCATCTCCTGTTCTTGTTCTGGCGTGACAACCGTTTTCTTCGAGCCGAGTCCTTTTTTTTCCAGGAGATGCAATCCACCTGGCAAGAGTTATCCTTGGGATGTCGTACTTAAAGGATACAAGCCGTACGGACATTCCGCCTTCAACGGCACGCTTTGCCGCAGCCATCTGCTCATCTGTCCAGGTTTGCCGTTGCGTTTTCCTTTCGTAAATCCGAGGCATCTAGGAACGCAAAATGAAATATTGCACTGTTCATTTTACCACCAGCACCGTGTGTTCATTTTAACCCCCCCCCCCCCACAGAGCTTTTCACTAAAAACCACTATTTTAACATACTTACCTTTGCTAGTAGTTGCTGAGAAACGAGATGAATTACTGGTTTTCACAGCGATACAATTATAGCATTACTTTTAAACAGCAAAAAACCTTAATTTACCAGGGCTTAATTTAACTTGAACTCGTAGAAGCAGAAAGCGTGGTTTGTTTTTGTTTATTATTTTCGTCAGCGACAGCATCTAACTGGGAAGAAACAGTTTTTTAAAACAATTACTTTAAATCATCGTAAGACCTCATTTAAATCGTCGTAAGATCGAAAATTTCACAAAGTGAGAACACCCCCAAAAGCCTCACAATATTTCACATTCAAGGGCATCACTCTTTTCAACTGCTCCAAAGACTGCTTGCATAGCATTTTTCACGCCGTAGATTTCAAACCTTTCACACATGAAATGGCACGTGTCAACAGATATTTTTATGCCATACTACCTTCGAAACTATCCCACTGGGATCATCAAAGTACACCGGCGGTTGTCCGTGCGAACGTTCAGTTTTTAATCGAAAGTAAACAAACATCACACCGTTCTCCACGTGTTGTCCCAAAAAGAAAGACGGGTATGAACAAAAATCGTGATGAACGATTGGACACCACGACCTTGGTGGAAATTCGTTTGCGACGTCGACACAAGCCAACCAACCAGCGCCGCTCGACCGGATGGGGAAAAAAATCATTCATTTCTAGAAACCGAGCAGACAACTCGACATGCCCGATCTGATCGACCGGTGACGGGACGGGATGTCTTCATAAACCGTGTGCCGTGGGTGGGGTAGTTGACCGGAGTGTGGGTGTGGCGCATCCAGCAGCACCTCCATAGGTGCGCATATGGTCAGTTACTAGACATCTGCTGGCGCGTCGGCACGTGGGTGTTACTATAAAATGACCAATTAATTCCGACGCAACAGCTGAACCCGTTTGCTACTTCTGCTGGGTGCGCAGAGGTTGAGGGATGTGTAGCATCGCTTTCGCCGGCTATGTTCTGCTTATTTTTCGACCAATTTAAAATTGTTGAGTGGGGGGAATTTTCAACACTTCGTCGCCCAGGTGAAATGTGTCGTGATGGAATGGGACATTTAGCATTCATTCCAAGGTAATGCGTGCCTAATGTTTTCCGCCGTTATCGATTCAGAGGGGAATGTGATGCTAAAAGCCATAATAGGTGATACGAGGACTTCGCAGTGGTACCATGCGTCTCCTCTTGAGCGGCTTCAGTCTGGATCAAATGTTGGGGAAAAAATGAAACCCACACGAAACCCAAATTCTGCGGTGGAGCAAAAGTAATAAACATCAATTTTGCGCGCATGTAGATTGGCAGCGAGTGGGAAGGGTGTTTATTAATGATTATCGTTTTTGGTTTCGGTTGGAAGGGTGGTCGGTGGATTTTTAAATTTATGAGGGTGGTGGTGTTTTACATGTTATTTGGAAAGCGGCAAATTGTAAAGTGCACACATTCCATTATCTGTTCAAGATGGGATATTACGATAGAGACGATAGAGTCCATTATGGGAACATTAAGTTATCTAACCACAGACATTTGTAGAGGGGAGTGCACCGAAAAAATCTGTGGCTAACCAAATGAGCAGTATCAGCAACCAAAGCTAATTATACGAGAGCTATCTTATGAGTGTTTTTATTCATAAATTTTGAGCATCAATTATCGTTAGCATGGAAGAGCTGCTCTTTATAATCTTTCCCTGGGAAATACTTTTTCCAAAAGTGAATATATAGTCAGGTGTATTTCGTAAGGCAGGACCGCTACCCAAATTTAATCCGATATCATTTTCAATTAGTTTCTCATTAATAGTTCAAATTTACATTTCTATCTTGGGAACACCTGTTACATTCCCTGATTTATTTCAACCCGACCATGCCAGAGCTTTACCTTGAAACCAAAGGTTACATGATACCGAAATGGGAATCCCTTCGACCTTCTGCATCTGGTTCTGGCAGTGCGAACGAAGACGATCGAATATAATATAATATAACTTTTCCACCCCGGAGTACATATTTGCCGAGCGATGAAGCTTTAAAACGTAAGCCCAGCTCCCATTTGTTTCAAGGATCCTCCTTCTCTTCCTGTTGAGCGACAAGACTGTCGTCTACCGGCGATGGTAGCAGTTCCAAAAGCGTGGATAGGTGATAAATCTTGGGGATGACATTTTCAGGGGATTTTCAATTTTCTTCGCTCGGTAAAGAACCGATTTTGAGCATCAGGTTACTAGAGGATGGCTCCAGTTGACGATGGATTATGTTTGAAGCTGTTGATTTAGGTTGAGAAAGATCCGTAAAACTTAGTCAACGCTTCAGGGGGATAGATTGTTTGTGGTCCTAAAAATGCACAAAACACAATTTCTGCTCTGAGTTTTCAAAAGGTCGATTGTGATTTTGTTAACAAAGATTGAAACGTTTGTTTCCCGAGATTACCAGAATCCTGGCTCAATAAAACTATCATTAGAAGAGATAATCTTATCCCTACAACAAAGTGTTGTTAGATGGTGTAAAATTCCTCACTGTTTTGAGAAATCAATGTTGAAATATTTGTTAACAAGAGCAAATTTCATCCTTTGAATCTTCAGAGAAAATTAGAAGGAAATTAATGCAGAGGAATTGATCATTATTCATTTAAAAAAATGGTGAATGTTTTTAAAAATGTATCCATCAATTTAATTTTTTTTGAAAAAATAGGAAGGGGTTTAAAAAAAAACCTGTCCACGTTAAATTTCGGACACCAAAATAATAGCAGCAAAAAAAAAAAATTTACACATAATTCAACAAAACCGATTGTTTATTTCACAATAATAGAGTTATATCTACATTAGAAACAGTTGATTAAGATGTTAATCCTTCTTTCTGTAAAATTCTCGAACTTTCTGTGGTACACCCGCCATCAGGTTCCGTACGGTATCCTCAGATACGCCCGCCGTGACGATTCTCCATCTTCTCTTGAAATCATCGGTACCATTTGCTTTCTTCTTAGTTTCGAAGAGTTTCCGCTTAACTAGAGCCCAGTACTTCTCTATTGGGCGAAGTTCTGGACAGTTTGGTGGATTGGCTGTTTTTGGCACGTATTTGACCTCTTGTACCTTATACCATTCCAGGACGGATTTCGCATAGTGACAAGAGGCCAAATCAGGCCAAAACAGAGCTGGAGAGTCGTGGCTTCTGATAAACGGTAGCAACCGCTTTTGCAGACATTCTTTCTCGTACACATCCTTATTGATAGTGCCGGTAGAGACGAAACTTTTAGATTTTCGACCACAACTACATATGGCCTGCCAAATCAAATACTTCTTCGGGAATTTGGACACCTTCTTTGTCCGGAAATGCTCGGCAACGGCGTTCCTTTGCATTGCGGTATAAAAAGCCAGACCCGGAAGCTGTTTAAAGTCTTCGAGTACGTATGTTTCGTCGTCCATTATGATACAAGAAAATGTTTGCAAAAAATTGGTGTAAAGCTCCTTAGCACGACTTTTTGCAGTGAAATTTTGCTTGTCATCACGGTTGGGCACCTTTTTCACTTTGTACGCCTTCAGTCCTTGCCTCTGCTTCACTTTTTGTACGTATGATTTTGACTTCCCAACTTTGCGAGCCACATTTTGCACAGAAAGATTGGGATTTTTCTCAATAATGGCTACCACCTTCTTGTCCATTTGTCGGGAGCATACTTTTCGATTTGTTCCACTTCCAACCTTCCGATCCACAGTCAAGCGCTGGTCAAATGATTTGCAAACACAAAACACGGTACTTTTCGGTAGTTTTAGTTTCTTGGCAAGATCGCGTACCGATAAATTCGGATTTTGCTGCCGTTCGTACAAAATGCGTTTGCGCACTTCCACTTGATTCGACGCCATTTTACTGAATGTAACAAGAATGTAAACATGTTGTACCACGAAATAAAGTGGAGAGTTTCAGCTGTCATATAAGTGAAACGTTTCAGCGATCCGTGAAATAATTCAAAATCTACACTGAAAAAAAGTGTCCGAAATTTAACGTGGACAGGCTTTACTAATTTGTCTGTTTCAATTTATCTTCTAATATAAAGAGAAATATTAAGAAAAAATTTAGGCTTGTGAAGAGCGGGGTGGGTTTTTGTTGTAAAAGGCAAATGTTTTCTCTAAGTTGTTCTAGACCTTCTAAACAATCCTTGATTTCAGATCTTGATGTTCTACATGATCAATAAGGAGATTTACGATGTCTCGACCGTACTTATTAGTTGAAAAAGCTCCATGGAACATCAGAACACAGTAATAGACATATTACAGTATTCCTAGAATACCTAAGGTTAGTCCAAACTAGCCTTGAATACAGATCTTGATGTTCTACATGATCAACAAGGCTATTTACGATGTCTCCACCGTACTTATGAGTTGAAATAGCTCCACTGGACATCATTACACTTAAATAGACATATTACAGTATTTCTAGAATACCTAAGGTACTCCAAACTATCCTTGAATACAGATCTTGATGTTCTACATGATCAACAAGGCTATTTACGATGTCTCCACCGTACTTATGAGTTGAAATAGCCCCACATGACATCATTACACTGTAAAAAAGAAATGTTATAGTATTTCTAGAATACCTAAGGTAGTCCAAACTAGCTGAATACAGAAAATCTTGATGTTATTCATGATCAACAAGGCTATTTACGATGTCTCCACCGAACTTATGAGTTGAAATAGCTTCACGGGACATCATTACACTTAAATAGACATATTACAGTATTTATCGAATACGGTAATCCAAACTAACCTTGAATACAGATATCGATGTTCTACATGATCAACAAGGCTATTTACGAGGTCTCCACCGTTTTTGTGCGTTGAAATAGCCCCACATGACACCATTACACTGTAATAGACATATTCTTATGTTTGCATTAAAAAAATGGATTTTTTTTTCGGATAGAGATAAAAAAAAAAAGCTTAGACAGATAATTGCTCTTGATAAATTTCCTATGGAAGGTAATTATTTAAGCTTACTAGTAAAAAAAAAATCTACGCCCTTGCGAGCGGCCTTCCGGCAGTTAACCGGAACATCCGCCATTGTGGACGAAAACATGCGTGTAGGTATGTTTTTTAGTTCTTTCTTCGTTTTATTTATCAATTCCTTCTCAGTTTTCGCGACAAAATTGTTGGAGTAGATCTTACGCTTCAGGTTGTCCCAGAAATTCTCGATGGAACGCAGCTGGGGGACGTTGGGCGGGTTTGCTGACTTGGGTACCATCGATATTCAGCCGTTCCATCTCCTCCAACGATCGCTTCGAGTAGTGGGCCGGCGTCAGATCCGGCCAAAACACCGCGTCTTTGCCCTTATGGTATTTTTTGATAGACGAAGCAACTTCCGGCAGGTATTTCGTACTAGAAATTTCCTCTTTCACGGCCAGTCCGTAGCGAAAGAAGAGCGGCTTTGACATCCCCTTCTCGCTTGTCAGCCACAGCAACACCTTCTTGTAGAACTTGGTGTGTGAAATGAACTTCACCTCGGAGCTCACTTCCTTCGTGGGGAAAATACGAAGTGCACTGCCAGTCGTTGCCATCCAGGGTGAGATAGATCTCGTCGTCCATCACCACCGCCACGTCGCGATTTGCCGGGATTCGAGCTGACCAGCTTATTCATTCGCTGCCGCTGCGTCATTGCCTGCAGCTCCGAAACCAGTGGACGCGACTTCCGCTTCCTGACATGTATGTTCATGTTCGCCAGGTACTTTTTCACTGTTTGGCCGGTTGAACCGACCTCCCAGCCAAGCGCACGCAGCAATGTAGCCACTTTTCCCTCGGTTTTCCTTTTTAGCATCCTTTGGAGCTTCTTGTTGCACAGGGTTGTCGACCTTCCGGAACCGGGCTTTCTTTCGATGCTCTGATTGTTGTCTAAAAGTGCCAAGATGTTGTAGATGCCGGAACGGGCGTATCCGGCGTTCGCAAAGTGCCGTTCTTTGAACGCGCACACTTCTGAACGGAGTTGCTTCACTGTTTTTGCCATCACGGTTAGAGTTCGACTGATAGAGCTGTCAAATTTTGTCTGCTGGCTCATGGGTTACTATGATTAATGCTGCATGGGTAGTTTTGTCAATGCGGGTGAAGGTAAACCCATGAAAAATTGGCAATTTTTATCCTTTTCTTTTAATGCAAACGTTAGTATCTCTAAAATACCAAAGGTATTCAAAACTATCCTTCAATTCAGATTTTGATGTTCTACATGATCAACAAGGCTATTTACGATGCCTCCACTATTTGGGCTGCAGGGACTGCGAGGACGCGTCCAGAGGTCCAAAGATCTGCCTCCAGACTGCTCAGGGGAGTTTACCTAGGACGTGGCGGGCTCTCTTGAATGCCTACAAACAAACCACAAGTCCGCAAGCGCGCATCCACACAAGCGACCGGTACCGCCTTCAAAGTACTCTATGCCAACACCAGGAATGCCATCCGGCGCATTAGGGTCGATGCCAGTGAGATCCTGATTATGGAATACTGGCCGCACATGAACATGGAGGCGACTATCGACCACGCATAGCTACCACGCCAGAGAGCTGATAGCCGTACTATTCTACTCCCCCAGTAAGGACAGGTGACACCTTCCGGAAACGGCGAGTAGGCTAATGGCACGGTGTCCCCCGTCCTGTTAAAACTGTTCCAAAACCCGCCACCTTAGTCGGTGGAAGTAGGCTCAGCTGACTTAGTTCTGACTTGCACTGATCTGGCTCTGAACTCGGTACCCCATAAGGGACCGGAACAATCCTAACATGGCGTCACTGCTTGCAAACATCACCATGGGATTACGAAGGCGACTGCTTACGACGGGTGAGGATAGCGGCTTGAAGTTCCCAAATTTTAACAACGGAGCGAGCTTGGTGAATCCATTCATCCGAAAAGGTCTACTTAGATCACCACCGGTGGTCCGGAGGTCCAGAGAGCAGAATCAGCCGAACCTGAATTGGAAGCGATCAAAGTCGGCTCGGCAGCAGCAGTAACGCTACAGACAACCCCCAACACTGCGTTGGCAAAACACCATAAAGATGGTCAAGGGCAGCTAGCGGGTACGGTCAATACACCGGCACCGTCACTCAGCCTTAGTAGCACACTTGTTGCCATTTGGTTGAGATAACATAAATGTGACTTGTTTTAGTCATTATCAAGTTTTTACAACTAATTATGATCGTAGTATGCTACTTGGGAAGAGGGTCAGATCTTCGCGGGGCGAAGAAAAACTAGAGGCATCCAAGAAACAAAGAGATACCCTGGGAAGACGCATCGACGTTGTGTTGAGAGACGAAGCGATCGAAGGAGACACCAACAACGGACTCCTGAAACTCCCTGGGGAGTGGGCGGGACGGAAAGGATAAGAAGAAAGATCGCGGCAGCAATACAAAACCCCCTAGAGAGAAGAAGATTAGGAAGGAAGGCGAAGCACTTGTCGTGAACACAAACAGCGCGGAGGAGTATCTCAAGGTCCTGCAGACCATAAGATTTGCTCCAGAACTGAAGGAGCTTGGTGCGGACGTGCATAGCATCAGGTGCACCCGAACGGACGATTCAGAAGATTGTGGGCGACAAGGCTGTCCCTCCAGTGCAAAAATTTGGATTAAATTACCAATGAGGAAGAGGTCAAAAACGTCTTGACATGCGAGATGGATGACGTCGAAATGACGTCATAAAACTGCCAGTAGACGCAGCCGATAAGCCATTAGAAATCGGTAAAATCAGAGTCGGTAGGTCAGTTTGCCCACTGAGCATCTCTCAGCAACCGGAGGTGTGCTTCATGTGCCAAGGATTTGGCCATGTGGCACAAAATTGCAAGGGACCCGACAGAACCAAAATATACGGAAGGTGTGTTGAAGAGGGCCACAAGGCGCTGGGATGTACGAAGTCATCGAAATGCCAGATCTATGAACAACAAAAGGCAACAACCACGTGACAGGAAGCCTGAGGTGTCCGGCCTTCAAGAAAGCGGCAGCAGCTAAATCACAGTGGAGCTAACACAAATAAACCTCAACCACGGTGACACAGCACAGCAACTGCTGTGGCAATCCGTGTCGGAAAAGAAGAGCAATATTGCTATCATCTCGGAGCCATACCAAGCCCTACCTGAGGATGGGAACTGGATAGCTGATAAAACTAAATCGGCGGCAATATGGACAGTGGGTAGATACCCAATTCAAGAAGTAGTGCTCTGTGTGGAAGAAGGCTTCGTTATCGCCAAAATCAAGGGGGTCTTCATCTGTAGCTGTTACGCGCCTCCACGATGGATTATAGAGCAGCTCAGCCAAATTCTGGACAAGTTAATGGAAGAGCTCATCTATCGAAGACAGGTTGTCATCGCTGGTGACTACAATGCTTGGGCGGTGGAATGAGGCAATTGTTACACCAACACGAGGGGATTTAGTTTATTGGAAGCTCTAGCCAAGCTGTATGTAGACCTGACCAAAACATAAACTGAAGAGTGAGCGAAGAATATGCCCACAGCGATCATTAAGCGTGCCGGTACCGCATCGTGAACGGGAGGCAGATGGAGCCACGTGGGAGACAGCTGACTGAGCGAAGGTGGAAAATAGAAACTTTGACTGGGACGTGTTCGTCGATGCGCTTTGTTTTGAGCAAAGTCCGTTGGATCTGAGAGTGGAAGAGGTGACAGCAGTAATTGCACGAACGTATGGATGAGAAAACTTCATGAGATATCATTACATCTCTGTAGACATATTACAGTATTCTCAGAATATCTACGGTACACCAAACTATTCTGGGGCTCCGATCGTAATATTTCACAATATTATCATGGATATTTACGATGTCTCCACCGTATATATGCGTTGTACAGCTTCATGGAACATCATAACACCGTTATAGCCGTATAAGCTCCAACAACTCATAAGTAAGATGGAGACCTCGTCAATCGCTTTGTTGATCATGCAAAACGACAAGATCTGAACTCAAGAATAGTTTGGAGTACCGTAGATATTCTTAGAATACTTGTTAGGATTTCCTTTAAGCTTTTACAGCTAAGAAGTACGGTCAAAACATTCTAAACCTCCTTGTCGATCATGTACAACATCAAGATCTGAACTCAAGAACAGATTCGATGATCTAGTTCATAAATGTGTCCATAACTAGACCTGTTCAATATTTTTCCTACTCTTTTTTGGTAACTTTTGAACAAGTTTGCAGAAGAAAGCTCCTCTGTAATTCTAAAAGCCTAATTTTGACTGCAAACTTTATTCTTGAGTCACGATCCGTATTGAATCGGTTAAGTTGCTCTAATGCGTTCGTTTTTATTCTCTAAAGGCCAGTATCGACTTAAAAAGTAGAGAGGTTGCGGAATTTTGTTCAATATTACCAAGCGGAATTTTGACAATTGATCTGCATGGAACGAAATGTCTCCTTCACTTACGGAATAATCGAGCGAAATATTTTTCCGAAAGTAGAAGTGACAGCTCCCATCAGTTCGCGTGGAAACCTTACAAATTCCAATTTTATTTTGCGTTCTTTTCAGGTGGATACTGCTACAGAAATTCCTTTTCGATTATTTACTTTTCCGTTTCAGTAAACGGAATTTAACATGGTATTGAGATAGAAGAAATTTCTTTCGAACTCGATACCGACCTTAAGTTTGAAGTGTGACAAGTGTTCCCTAGTGGAACAAATAAGCGAGGATTTTTCAAATCAGCAATAAAATTCTCAGTATTAATGTCTTTCTCGACTATTTTCATGAAAAAATGACAATATTTCCCTACATTCAATAATGGGTCAAAAAGAACAAGGCGAAATATATCAACAAATAAAGTTGGAATAGTAAATTTTAGTTGTTTTTCGAGGCCCATGTTTTCAACTTATATTGCACCGACGGTTTCCAGTACGTTTCAGTTATACGACATTTTTGGCAGTGCAGGGAAGAGAAAGAAAATTAATTTTCGAAAGTGGTGTTTTCCAGTTCTACATTGAACAAACAATTCACGTTGAAAGGCTTTTGCATATTTAATGTAATAATTTTTCCCGTGATTTGACAACGACTATCGCTACAGGAAAAACCACAATCCCATTTACTCAGCACCATGGCGTCGTTTGTATCGCTGCTACTTGCACTCAACTCTACAACGTCAAACTTTGCTGCACCGGATCACCTGAATTACGCTGTGGAAACCGTCGGTCAACTGATGGCCAACTATGGAGGCTACTGCGTCTTTCTCGGGGCGACCACCAAACTATCGTACGATAACGCCCTCGGTGACATCCTGCGGCATCCGGACCTGCAAACATTTCCACGAATCGTTCTGAACCGAAATTTCGTTGGAACCTACTGGGGAGGTCGCCGCCCATCGCTGGCACTGGTGGATGACCACACGAAGTACATGTCTGGATACAAGCATTTCTATAGACTTTTTAATGCTTTCGGTCATTCAACACGCGTCTTCATGATCCTTGATACGACGACGGAAAGGAACTATAGATCGACTGTGAACATGCTGGTACTTGGAGGCATGTTTAATTTGGTGATCGTTTCCACGACCGAAAAACGTGTGCTCTATTTCTACAGGAACAATATTATTGATCTGAATTATCCACCACCAATTGACGAACTATACAAATACCAGTTCCGAAACATGAACAACGCTTTTGTGACAGTTACTATCAAAAACATGGCCCTGGGAATCTACGGAAATTGGACATCTCCGGCTTGTCCTGCCATGAATTGGGTTCTGGAAACAACTAAATTGCTTAACGGAAGAGTCCTACCATTAAAACACCTTTGCCGCATCTACGCGGCAAACCGGAAAAAATGCTATGAAGATTTTCTCAGCGAGAGAGAAATCGTCGTCTCTTTGGATACTACAACTTTGGAAGACAACGATAGACACAATGCCAAGTCATTTCTGGATCTGTCGATTCCACATAGCATGACGCCTCTGGTTCCTCAACCGGTGCCACTGAAACGACGTCAGCTCTATGGTGAAGTGTTTCAACTCAAACTGTGGATCTTTGTGGCAACGCTCATGCTATGCGTTGAATTAATCGTTGTTTTCCGATCCCAACTATCCATGTTCGATTTCACCCTCTATGCCTTACATGGACAACAACCAGCTGATTCATTACACGTCAAGTGCTGGCAAATGGTATCGTTATTTGTACTAATAATCATCGTTTTTGTTCTGACAATTGCGTTCGGGGCAAATCTCTATTCGCTAACAATGAAAATACCGTTGAATCCAGCCATTCAAACTCTGGACGACCTTCTATTAACCAACATCCAAATTAAAGCCGATCTCATACAGTATCCGTATTTGCAGGAAGATCCCCGCTTCAAACTTCGAATTTCCCATCACGACATTGGTCGATTCGAGTTGGATGGCCAACATGCGTACATTCTGGAAACAGAAATGGCCGACCTGCTGCAGGCTTTGCAGCTCAACTATGATCACCAGAGCAATCGAGTTCGCTATCGTCGATTGGAACCGTTTAATACTGATGTCCAATTTCGGTACGTTGAGGATGAATATCTCTTTTTGGAACAATTCATACGCACGGAGCGGCTGTTTTTCGAGACTGGAATATGGAATCATTGGAACGATGAGTTCTGGCAGAGGGTAAATGGAATGATGAAACCAGCACGGACAGCGGTATTCGGCGGAGGTCCAAAGTTGATGAAAACCTTAAAACTTAAAGATCTGGTTACGGCCTGGTTGCTTCTGGGAATTGGATTGACTGTGGCACTCTTCGTGCTTTTTGTCGAAATTTATTTGTATTATTGTTTGTGAGCGAACATGATTGTTTTGAATATAATATAATTGAAAAGGATTGTTTTCACGAGTTACTCCCAGCGCCTAAAAACACATTTATCTTACAAGAAGGTAGTAAGTCAGCAGAAAAAAAATTGAGGATATGGCTGAGAATCAATGGGCTTTAAAATTTTTCTGTCATAATTGTATTCTGTTCTAAATGGAGCCCAGGGCTTCAATACTTTCATTTTCATTTTTCATTTTGCAGCATTTGGTGGGGTAATAAGAGCGCAAGTCAGTCCAAAGCCGATGGGAAGGAACAAGGATAGGTTAGGGTAGGTGTTTAAGGTAGGGCGCTTTGGACCGGTTAAATATTCTGCAAATAGAAAATCATAAAATCGTTAATTTACAATTCCGCACTACAATGATATACGGCAGGTCCCGAAAAGATAGAGAGAGTCATGTCCTGTAGTTTGTATCAATGTTACCAGGCTATTTGAGATGCCAGTCTAAATTTCATGTTGTTTTTACGCTGCAAGTTGCTATATCTAAGTAACATCTCTCTATGATTTGCAATAATTTGAAAGTCGGCTGTCGTACACCGCACATATTTAAATTATAATTAATATTAGAATAAGAAATAGAATTGCAATTTAGGTAAAATAGGTGAAAGAATTGCCACGCCAGTGAAAAATGCACCTCCTGTCGTGCCCCTTAACTACTTGATGTCAGGCGTCTACTAACTGTTCCTAGCCTCGTCTAAGCGTAAATTGCGGCAAAGCCCGCCGGTAGCACACCTCTTTCATTCTGAACAAACCCCAGTGATACGATACTCTGAGTTCCTAAACGGGCCCTCCGCATCCCACAAAATCACAACACTTATGGCCACGGTCTAGATGTCCACTGCATTGGAAATTCTATGACACAGTTCAAAATTTCACCCCAAATTGAATATTAAACGTTTTCAAAACTGAATAAATCTATCTATGATTAAATTTTTAGTGATTTGCGGCCCAACCCGCCAATATCACACTCAACTTTAGTGCCTGTATACATGCGTGATACGACGCGGCTATTAAATAGAAAGAGGAGTGTGATATTATCACTACTTTGTGTGGCAGGGCCTTTGGCTCTCCCATGAATGGTTCATTAGAGTAGAAGGTCATACAATGACATGACCTACATGGTAAATCTGTAGTATGCAATTATGACTTCAAAGTAGGCACTTTTCTTGAAGACTGGAATTATGCATTAAATGCCTTAAAAGGTTTTAGGCAAAAATGCCTAAAGAGGTTATACGTCACAAAGTGAATAAATCTTAGGCATTTTGCAGCATGTGAAAGAGGTTAGAAATTATGCATTTTTGAAATGTGATTGTATGTAGGAAATAGTCACTTTATTTAATCAAGATGAGATAAGAAATTCAGCGCCAATATCTCAAATCTCAAACCCGCACATGCAAATAAAATACACCATAGGGTAGGAACATGTTTCTTTTAGCTGGGATTGATGATTTGCAGGAGAAAGTTTTCATTTCCGAGAAAGCGACGGTTATAGTATCAATAGATATAGATCAATCTAATTAGTGCCCCGTAGCCTGTCCATGATACTGGATTCAAATTTGACTTGCAAGAACCCATTTTTTAATTTCACTTTTTTTGCAGCAAAGTCACTGAGCAAGAACAAATCGATATTTCCACTTTGATGATAGCCTTGTTCTTATGCATTTTTTCTATCACACTGGAATAAAAAAGGGACTTAAAAGTATTCATTTTTTGGAATTAAAAAGTAGGGATTTTTTGACGTATGGAGGATGTTCTTTGAAATGCATAGAATGTAGTCAAAAAATGACTACCTCAGAATTACCGTGTAGCGACATCTATCATAAATCAGCTATCTCCAATGCATAATTTACATGAGATTGGGCCCTCCCACCAGCGTCCAGGTACAAAATCCAGCCATGGAGAGGGCTAAATGGAGCCCAGGGCTTCAATACGATATTATATTAAATAAATTCATTTTTCTCTAAAAACTACCGTGCTACCAATAACTAACTATCATAAATCGATTCATGGAGGATCAATCTAAGAAAATCTTGGAAAACTGGGAAAACTTAAATAAACACTTCACTTGACCACTCTTTAATAAGTGAAAAAAAAACTGAAACTCTTTTTCAAACAATCACTAGTAAACGCGAGCAAATTCCTTTAAATTCCTATAGAGATGAACCAGCCAAAGGCTGAAAGTATCGCAAATATAGAAATCCAATCCAATCCTTTAAATTCCACTAGAAAAACCTTATTTTTTGACAGACTTACAGCCTTCTTCAGTTTCGAGTGCTCAAGTCGAGTCGAGGCACAAGTCGAGTGGACCAATATAATTAATTATGATCAACACACTCCCGAAGAACCACTGAATCTCACCGGGAAGCATCTTTACTGTTCTTTTTGCCTGTGCTATTTCGATAGCTCACGCCACCGAACAATAGATGATCGAAACATTAGATAACGCGCTTTGCCCGATAACAACCGTTCACAACCGATGCTTGACATTCCTTATCGTGCGCTGAGCCAGTTAACATCGCCTGTTCTAGTCACAGCATTCTTTGCCTTAGAAAAGTTGCTTTTTCCTTTCGGGGGGTTTTTTTTTGTGGTGGGGGGGGGGGGGGGGGGGGGGGGGGGGGGGGGGGGGAACACCTCCTTTTTTTTTTTATAAACAAAAAGGTAATAAAAACATGGTCCGCCGGGGGGGAGGGGGTGGGGGGAAACACCCGTTCGAACCAGATCCAAAGCCAGCAAGGGGGGGGTTGTTGGGCGATGGGGTGTAACAGGGTGCGGCAGAAAATAATGCGAAAATATGTTCTATTTCTTTCAAATCCCATTTTCAACTAATTCAAGCAATAATATCAACATTTTCGAATGCAGTTATCTCTATAAAGTCCTTTTAAACAAATTTATTCAATGTGTCTTCCATTTTTATTAATAACATCCTCGAGCCGATGCCGGAAGCCAGAGCATGCCCTTCGGACGTAGTTCTCCGACATTGACTGTCATGTGCATGTTATGGTTGACTTCAGGGTTTTCACACTAGGCTGTGATGTTTTGCAGGCTCGTGCTTCAACATATGCCCAAATCGAATAATCCAACGGATTAAGATCTGGACTGCTAGGGGGCCACAAATCCTTCGGCCAAAACTTTATGTTATCGTTCAACCATTGTTGGGTTCGATGGGACGTGTGACACGGCGCTTCATCCTGATGTAGGACAACGTTTTGGTCCTCGGAGAAGTTGGGTTTCAGGGGAGCACTTGGTCCTTTAAAATACCGATATACACTTCGGTATTGATTTTAACTGCAGTATCAATGAAAACAGGCGGCATTTTCAAACCGTTGGACGCCACCAAGTCAAACATCATGACACCAGCCGGATGTTTGGTTTGAAATTTGAATTTCACTTTTTCCGGAACGTTCTCCATTTTCTGCGGTGAAATGAACCGGTCCGTGCGGCTGTTGGCCACAGCATCGATGCTGAAAAGCTTTTCGTCGGAGAACAGGATTATCATTTTTTCCTTCTTCAACAAGGAAAGCATGGATTTCTCCGAAATATTGGCTTCCTTTGCAAGTTTTCTTATGGAACGCACCGGGTTGCGAGCATTTTTTGCACGGACCGATTTGATCACGTTCGGCGTGCGTGCAATGCGCGGACGTCCGCTTCCCGGCTTCCGCTGCTTAGGACCATCCCACAGGGACTTTTTATGCGGTAAACTCTTGCCAAATGGCACCCTACCACCTTGGCAATCTCTTTCGGCATCTTCTGGGCGAGCAACAAACTGGTGATCACTTCTTTCGCGAACATTTTGACGAACTTGCAATAGAACAAATAGAATGTTTGGATGCAGCACTTGAAAGTAAACATAAACAAATACACTTTTGACAGAAATTAGTCACTAGCTACACGAATTAACCCAATACTCAAGTTTGAACATTTTCGCATTATTTTCTACCGCACCCTGTACGTCGTCCTCTGTGTATAATATAGGGGAAGATGGTAAAAAACGCACCATTTAAGCAACATCGTGAAATACTAGGAAATAGGAATATAACATTTAGGATGAAGTTATTGAGTATGGTGCAATACGATGTTTTCGTTGTGTATCAAATGTGATTTAAATTCAAAACAATAATTTTTCATGATTTTTTAAACCTTTTCCAATTTGGTCCCAAGGCGACACCGGGGTAAAACGCCTGTTTCTTTGCTCAATATGCACCCAAAAATTGGGGTAAGACGCACCACAACACTAGGATATGATACACCACAATATTGGGATAGCATGCACCGCTTGTAAAAAGTAAAAACACGGCTATAAAAAATTACTCATTAGAGTGGTAAAGTGAGGAAGTTGCAACATATCGCCACATCCTTTTAGCTCTGTTTCGTGGTCAAGCAGCCAATGGGTATAGAATAAAGATAGCAAAACGTTGCGATATGTTGCCTCATTATATTCATGCGTAGAAAAAAGTAACCAATGGAGCAGTTAAGTGTGGGAAGCCAACGTTCGGTTTAATTATATTTACCTACCATTGGGTTCAAATTACTTACCTTTGGGTAGAATTTTACCAGAATTAAGTTATTTATACCCAACGGTAGGTTAACATGATTATACCCCGCTCCACTGGGTACTTTTTCCTAAGCGTGTAGATGTATATAACGCCACGGTGCGTTCTGCTCGAGTTGTAGTTTTGGATAGTTTTGTCTAAATATTCTGAAAACACGTGGAATTATAGTGAAGTTTTGATACTATGTTGAAGTTTTGTTGTGTGCGATACATGTGAAGTGAATTTATTATAAACCATGAATATTAACGCATGGTAAAAACTTATCTTAATAACACTATATTTTACAAGTGAGGAAAAGTCATGACAATTGCTTCAATTTTGATCATATTTAGGTGTATTTAGTGCCTTATTGTACTACAAAAGTATGAGTTATACTGTTTTATGTAAAAAATGATAAAGTATCATTCCATTAAACCTATAGTTTGAAGATTTGAGCATATTTATTGAGTGGGTCATAAAACCCCACCAGTGCATTTTGTACTGTTCTCCCCTACAGCCAAGTGAACAGCTATTGTAATGAAATTTTGCCTTGCAGTAGCGGGTGCGTCTGTCGCTCCCCCGTAGAGGAGAGAAACGATTAAATTCAATTAGGGTGGTAAGCCTGATTGTCACCACCAGTGATAAGTTTTTTACCCATTTTTTTTTCTTCTTTTTTTTCTGCATGGTATTTGCAATTTTTTTTATTAGCATTTGGTGGAGGTTTTTTTTTTGTGATTCTGGTTGTGCTTTTCTGTGCATAATTATGGCCTCTCCTGAGGCAAAGGTAACTCGCATAAAACATTACCACCCATTTTCTAAACAACCTTGGGTTGTCATTTTTTCGGCCCCGAATTTTGAAATAGTTGTTAAGACTTCTGACCACGAGGTTTTTAATATAGAATATTGCGTATAGATCCCTTCGCGAGATGTGGAGATCGATGGCGTTGTCTCAGATGCGAGTCTGACTGTCGAGGACTTCTGGTTGATTCAAGAACTCTAAAGTCGCTCGAGAGCTTGTTTGTACAGTGTGTCTCACAGTAGATGTCACCTTTTTTCAGTCTTGGTTTATTTCAGCTGGGTAATTTTAACAGCGCAATTGATTATACCCGCTATGAACATATTGTTTTGACAGCTCATCGCAGAAGATAACTATGGGATTCCGTTTGTTTATATTTATCAGCTACCATGGAAGTCATACGGGATCAAGTTTTAAAATTACATTTGCAAAAGCTTAGACCGTGTCAGATATTCAATAGCCTTAAGCAGTTCGGAGTGAGTCAGGGAAGGTCCACTAATTATGTCACGCAGTGAGGGGGGGGGGGGGGGGGTGTGTTATATAAAGTCAGTTTTTGCGTGACATAATTAATGGATGTTCCCTTAGCGTTTTGTTTTTCGCACCTTAAAATGGTTCAAGGAAACTGGAAATGTCCATATTGAACACAAAGGAGATGCCAGACGAACTGCCAGAACGAAGAAAAAGATCAAATGTGTGAGGGAGCGAATAAGACGAAATCCGGCCGTATCTGGCCGTAAATTGAGCAAACAATTTCAAATGTCCCCTGCTTCAATGAACAGGCACCTCAGACATTATCTGGAATGCAATCCGTACAAGAAACAACGGGTTCGCGGGTTGGCGGAGCATCAAAAGCAAGCCAGGATCCAAAGAAGCAGAAATCTTTTGGTTCGGCAGATATTTAATTTTCGAATAAAAAGCTCTTCCTCCTTCAGGACAATCATAATCAACAAAATGATCTGTGTATGGCAAAATTCTTGCCAATGTTTCAAGAGATAAACTAGTTGTAGAACACTATCATAATGTATCGAAAATCATGGTATGGGGCGCCGTTTCACGAAAAGGAAAACTTCCTCTTCTTTTCATGGAACCAAACATTAAAATCAACACTGAATATACATTGAGCAGGTTTTGAAGAACCATCTGCTTCCTCATGCTTCAACGCTGTATGGGAATACACCATATTGTATCCAACAGGACTCAGCTCCAGCTCACAAGGCAAAGAAGACCCAAGCGTGGTGCGCGGAAAATTTGTCCGATTTCATCACAAGCGAAGAATGGCCTGCATTTTCACCGGATCTCAACCCACTTGACTACTTTGTTTGGGGTTATATGCTTCAACATATATGCCATATGAAAGGGCTTACTTTAGATCGATTCAAGACGCATTTGTTTGATATTTGGGACCAAATTCTTCAAGAAATCGTGCGTGCCAGCTGCGATGGTTTCACAAAGCGTTTGCGCAAAGTTATCAAGGAAAAGGGCGAGAGATTCTAATTGAATTAATATGGTTTATTTATATAACATGTATCTTTCAAATGAAAAATAAATGCTATGATTTGGATGATTTGTTTTGCTATAACCCTATTTTGTTTGAGTGACACCTATTATGAGACACCCTGTACACTGGATGTTAAGCAACTACATTCAGTATCGTTGCAAGACAACATAAAAGTCTATCAACTTTCAGACTCGTTTCGGATGACCTTCGCCGGTTCTGTTGTCCCAAACTTTGTCATGTTAGATGGAGATTTTTTTTCCCGGTTTGCCTTTATATAACGAGGGTATATAATTGTACCAACTGCAAAAGACTGTGGTATTCGGCGAGTCATTGCAGCAACAAATTTCGTAGCGGCAAATGTGGTGAAAACCACACTGAGGATTCTTGCACACAAGCTGTGCAAAAATGTGTTTATTATGGTGAGAATCCGCACTCATTGCAGGAGTGCCCAAGGTACAGAAGACAATCTGTTGATGTGCAGCGTTCCATCACTGGACGCCCCAGGCAGACTTATGCAGAAATGTTTAAATCTGCAACAGCCGTTCTTGACGAAAACCAATTTTCGATTTTATCAGCTGAAGAATCGGACTCATCTGATGTACGTAATTCTACGATGGTACACGCACCCGGATCTTCAAAAAGGAAACGTTCCTCTCTGAAAGTGCGCCGTAAGATAACAAAAGGTACCTCCACAAGATTGAAAAATGTTCAGGCTAATGGGGAACAAATGGCAGAACCGAAGGCTCCTATGGCTCCAACTCCTGGATGCAGTAAGGACTTCCCACCATTTGGCTAAAAGGAAAAATAATAATAAACATGCTACTCCTCAACCTTTCCAAAAGGAACCCAAGTCCGATCGAGGATTGATGGCTTTTTCGGACATTGTGGCATTCATTTTAGACATGTTCAATTTATAAGACGCTCTTAGAAGCTTAGTTTCTGCCTTGTTTCCGACATTGGAAGCATACCTTAAGCAATTGACTGTTTAATGGCCCCTCCTAGCATCGATCATATCTTTCGATCGATAATTTTTCGAATCAGGTCGGAGATACGATCACTGTACTACAGTGGAACTGCCGTAGTGTGGTGCCTAAACTAGACTCGTTCAAATTTCTAATTCAAAGAGGAAATGCGGAAACATGACTTAGAAAATGACAATCAGATAACATATACCGATAAGATGATGGAAGCAGGGATCAAAAGACCACAAATCAGGAAGAAAAGGAACGAGAAAGAAGAAGATAAAAGGGTGTCCACGATGAAATTGCCACACACAAAATTGATTCGCAAAATTCGAGTTTTCATCCGATTGCCATCAAATTTTCAGGGATTGAGAAATAACTATTAAACTTCATTTTACCATTTTACTCGCATTTTATTTACAGTCCATACGCAAATGCCTGCACCTTGGCCTTAACCCCGGCCATAAGATTCTGCCACAACCTGTGAATCAACCGTTTTTTGCATGTAAACCCATACTTTCTTCAGTTCCTCGACTGTCTTCACTACCTTAGGTCGTTTAAGAAGGTGCTGCTTCATTGTCGCCCAGTACTTCTCGATGGGGCGGAGCTCCGAAGTGTTGGGAGGGTTGAACATTTTCGGCACGAAATTGACCTTATTGTCCGCATACCACTTCAGCACGTCCTTGGAGTAGTGGCATGAGGCCAAATCCGGCCAGAAGATTTTTGGGACGTTGTGGGACTTCAGGAGAGGAAGCAGCCGCTTCTGGAGGCACTCTTTTATGTACACCTGTCCGTTCATCGTGTCCTGGGTCACGAAAGGTGCACTCCGCTTCCCGCACGTGCAGATGGCTTGCCAAACCAGGAATTTCTTCGCAAATTTGGACATCTTCTGAGTGCGGACATGCTCCGGAACGCTGAACTTATCCTTGGCCGTGAAAAACAGGTTGCCGGGGATCTGTTTGAAGTCGGCCTTCACATATGTTTCGTCGTCCATGATGCAGCATTCAGCTTTCGTCAGCATGTTGAGGTACAACTTCCTGGCACGGGTTTTGGCGGACTTGTTCTGCTTCTCATCCGCAATTGGGGGCCTTTTGCTTTTCCAGGAACGTTCGAAGCCCAGCCTTAGTTTTGGCCTTCTGGACAAAACTTCGGCTTAGGTGCAGCTTCTTAGCCACATCCCGAACGGAGGCGTTCGGATTTCGGTTGAAGGCCCCAACTACGCGGTTGTGATTTTTGGTGTTGTACGGAATACTTTTTTCCTTCACTTCTGGGCTTCCGATCGGTGGTCAACCGTTCCTCGAACCGCTTAATCACTCGCGACACCGTGGAATTCGCGATTCCCAACGTTTTAGCGATGGAACGATGCGAGAGATCCTTGTTCTCGTGATGAATGCGCAAGATTTTATCACGCACGAGCTGTTCTTTCGACTCCATTGTTTTGATCACAGGACTTTAAAACTTTTGGGATGTGAATAATGCACTATGAACTAAATCCACCCCAAATTTTCATTAAATTCTACCCAACGGTTAAAAAGTTAGAGCAATTTCATAGTGTGGCAATTTCATCGTGGACACCCTTTAGACACATGACTTCCACTTACTTCGAGGAATATTCACAGCTTGAAACACAGCTCAAACAACTTCTCAAAGCAAAAAAACGCGGTTATTGGCGAAATTTTGTCGAGGGACTCTCACGAGAAACCTCAATGCCACCTTGTGGAGGGTGAGCTGCAACATGCATAACCGCTCTTCTTCCAATGAGAGTAGTCGAATACTCCAACTGGTGGATATTCGATTTCGCAAAAAAGGTCTGTCCGGATTATGTTCCAGTAAAGCATATTTTTCGAGAAATGTCTCCAAGCGGTGGCTTCTGGACAGACCATTCACAATGCTGGAATTCTCTATGGCTCTTCTTTCTTCAAATAACTCCTCATCCGGATGCGATATGATAAAATTCAATCTTCTAAAGAATCTCCCAGATAACGCAAAAAGACGCTTGCTAGACCTATTTAACTCCTTACCACAAAACAACACAGTATCGACAGTGGAGACAGTTCAAAGTAATAGCTATTCAAAAGCCTGGCAAACCAGCGTCTGACCATAAGTCATACCGTCCGAGTGCTATGCTTTCGTACATTATGAAATTGTTGGAGAAAATGATTCTTGGAAGGCTCGATCACTAGATTTAATCGAATACCTTGCTATCAAATACACAGTTTGGGTTCCGTAAGAGCAAAGGAACAAATGATTGTCTAGCGCTGCTTTCCCCAGATATTCAACTGGCCCTTGCGCGCAAGGAGCAACTGGCTTCAGTATTCCTGGACATCAAGGAGGCTTTTGATTCAGTTTCCATTGAACTCCTGTCAGATAATCTGCAGAGATGTGGACTTCCCGAAATTTTAAATACTTTTTTGCACAATTTGTTGTCAGAAAAGAGAATGATCGTCTCACTTGGAGAACTGACAACTTCCAGAACTAGTTACATGGGCCTGCCCCAAGGCTCATGCCTAAGTCTTCTTATTTATAACTTTTACGTCAAAGACATTGACAATTGTTTTGCTGACGACAGTATGGTTTCATTAAGAGGCTCACATGCCGTCATCTTGCAAGGACCGTTGCGAAATTCCCTAGGTAACCTACAGTATTGGACAAAACATTTACAACAGTCAATCCAAATAATGAAACTCTACATTTGAAGGTTTATAAAAAGTCAATGGGGAGAACAATGCTTTTTATGTTTGTAGAAACAGCACTTTTCATGTTTATTATAACAAAAGAATCATTATTCATACGTAACTATTAATGAAAAAATAAAAAATAATAAAAAGTCAATGTTTTCCTCCTGGACAAAACAAGTGCAACTTCGCGTGTTGTTTTTTTTTTAGTCATTTATTTACTAGGCTCAGGCGCCAGAGAGCATTACGGAGCCGAAATCATATTGCATGTATAATAGATATTTTGTATTTGCTTTAAAAACTAGGTTAGCTTGGGGAACCGAAGTACTCGCGGTCTATTCAAGGTTAGGGATAACAATTTATAATAGGATCGGGAAGGATAATAGGGTCTTATTTTTCTAGATCGCCCGTCGATACAGAGCTGCTGTTGCTGATGAGCATAGTGGAGATAATCTGTAGCGGAACGGAAAGAAAGGAAAATTTGGAAGATAACAACGAGAAGAGGACATTTGGATCAAAAGGGTACCACGAAAAGACAGGGAATTAGCGGCAGAAAAGGAACTACAATTAGATTCTGACATCAATTCTCTTTAAAAACCAATAGATTTGATTCATGTAATCTAAATCAAGGCCCGCCAACACTTCTCTAACAGGCTTGGGCGGTTTTCCTTGAAGCTGGAGAGCTTCTATCAGCTGAGATCTGGCTTTCAGATGATGGTTGCATTTCCACACGACATGGTCGATATCTTGGTAGTCCCTGCCGCAAACACAAAAATTGCTATCCGAAAGTCCGACTCGGAATGTATGTGCATTCAGTAAGTAGTGATTAGACATCAGTCGGCTCATAACACAAATGAAATCGCGCTGCACGTCCATCCCTTTAAACCACGCTTTTCTTCGATACTTGAGGAAGAATTGAATGTAACCATCTACCCAGTTCTCCATCTCTCCATTTACGTTGCCAGCTCATCAATGTCTCTTGACGAGCCAATGAGAAAAATTCATTGAATGCGATTGGACGCTCGTAGACATCGCCTTCCATAGCGCCCACCTTAGCCAGTGAGTCTGCCTTCTCATTGCCCGGGATCGAGCAATGTGAAGGGACCCAAGCCATGGTGATAGTGTAAGAGCGTTTAGACAAAGCACTCAAACTTCTACGTATTCCATGTAGGAAATACGTTGAGTGCTTGACCAACTTTATTGACCGAACAGCCTCCAGAGAGCTTAGACTGTCAGAGAAAATGAAGTACTGCTCAGGTGGAAGAGAAGCTATATGTTCTAGGGAATAGTATATAGCTGCTAGTTCAGCAACATATACAGAACATGGCTTTTGTAGCATAAAGCAGGCGCTATGAACCGTGTTAAAAACACCAAAACCACTGGAATCATCTGTTTTTGACCCATCTGTGAAGAACCTACGGTCCTCGCTGATGTGTCCATATTTGCTTGCAAAGATTGGAGGTATCTACACCGCACGATGGTAATCTGGGATTCCGACGATGTTTTCCCTCATTGACAAATCAAAAACCACCGTAGAACCGAAGAAGTCTAAAAAGTTATCACGATTGGAATCAACCGAAAATGGGCTTACCTCAAGTGTTATTTACCAGTGGTACACACTCATAAAACGGGTTTGGGCATTTTGTTCGAGCAGCTTTTCGAAAGTATCAATGACCGATGGATTTAAAACCTCACATCGGATGAGGAACCGAAGCGTTAATTCCGCGAAACGATCTGTCAATGGCTGTACTCCTGAAAGTACCTCCAAACTCATGGTATGGGTTGAGTTCATGCAACCTAGCGCGATCCGAAGACAACGATACTGAATTCGTTGAATCTTTAGCAGATGTGTTTTTGCCGTGGATTGAAAACAAAAGCTACCGTATTCTAAAACCGACAGAATAGTTGTTCGGTACAGCTTGATTAAATCCTCCGGATGAGCTCCCCACCATGTACCGGTTATCGTTCGCATGAAGTTGATTCGCTGTTAGCATTTCTGTATCAGATGCACAATGTGTTTCCCCCAGGTGCATTTCGAATCGAACCAGACTCCGAGATATTTATACGACATGCTATGTGTGATTGTTCTACCCATCAGAAGAAGCAGAAACTTTGCTGGATGATGTTTCTTCGAAAAAACCACCATCTCGGTTTTCTCCGGTGAAAATTCGATACCTAGCTTTAAGGCCCAAGTAGACATATTATCCAGAGTAATCTGCAACGGTCTTTGCAGGTTAACTGTGGTTAGTCCTTGAACCGAGATAACACCATCATCCGCAAGCTGTTTTAGTGAGCAATTTTTCACAAGACAATTGTCAATGTCTCTGACGTAAAAATTGTAAAGAATGGGGCTCAAACAAGAGCCTTGGGGGAGTCCCATGTAACTAAATCGAAAAGTTACTAAGTCACCATGGGAAAACCTCATTTGTTTCTCAGACAATAAATTGAACAAAAAATTATTCAAAATTGGAGAAAACCCACACTCGTGGAGTTTGTCTGACAGGACGTTAACACATACTGAGTCAAAGGCCCCCTTAATATCCAAAAACACGCAGACCATTTGCATTTTTCTGAGTGAAGGCTAATTAAATCTCTGTAGAAAGCATCGCAAGGCAGTCGTTCGTCCCCATGTATCTACGAAAACCAAATTGTGTGTCTGACAGCAAACCGTCAGATTCAACCCATTTTTCCAGTCGAAAGAGAATCATCTTCTCCAACAGCTTTCGCAAACAAGACAGCATCGCAATAGGACGATACGAATTATGGTTTGACGCGGGTTTTCCGGGCTTTTGGATTGCTATAACCCTCACTTGCCTCCACTCATCCGGAACAATGTTATTCTCCAGGAACTGATTGAACAACTTCAATAAGCGTCATTTTGCGACGTCTGGAAGGTTTTTGAGCAGATTGAACTTAATTCTATCCATTCCCGGAGCAGAATTGTTACACGAAAGGAGGGCAAGTGAGAATTCGAGCATCGAAAAGGGTCTATCCATGCTCTCGCTTTCAGCTGAAATGTTTCGAATTATTCTATCCACTGGAACGGAATCCGGGCAAACTTTCTTCGCGAAATCGAATATCCATTGAGGGGAGCTTTCTCGATCTTCATTAATATACGACGCGTTACGCATTCTTTTCCCGAGCGTCCAAAGACTACGCATGGAAGTCTCGCGTGATAACCCATTAATAAAATTCCGCCAGTGACTACGTTTTTTCGCCTTAACTAAGCTTGTAAACTTGCGTTCAAGAAAGGTATACCGTTTGAAATGATCGACCGTTCCACGATTTCGGAAATCTTTTTATGCGGCAGATTTCTCGCGATAGAGCTCGGTGCATTCGCTATCCCACCACGGATTGGGAAGCCTCTTACGAAACGATATGCCTGGAACTGGTCGGCGTTGTGCCTGAAGAGCGCTGTTAATGATCAATTCGGACAGAAGCCGGTATTCTTCCCGCGGTGGAAGTGCCTCAATCGATTGCTCAACCTCAGTAATAGCTTCTGCATACTTTCCTCAGCCAATATGTTTCGTGAGGTCGTATGTTATGTCGATAGACGGAGGCTGCTGTGTACCATTAGAAATTGAAACCTCGATCGGCAGATGATCACTACCGTGGGGATCCTGAACCACCTTCCATGTACAGTCCAGCGATAGTGAACTCGAACAGATTGAGAGGTCTAAACGGCTATCTCTTGCTGGAGGTGCCACTCGTGTAACTTCCCCAGTGTTGAGAATTGTCATGTTGAAGTCGTCGCAAAGGTCATATATAATGTTTGAACGGTTGTCGTCGTACAATTCTCCCCACCCTGTTCCGTGAGAATTGAAGTCTCCCAAGAGCAACCGTGGCTCAGGCATAATTGAGCAGATTCTCGAGAGATCTCGGCGAGATATCGCAGCTCTTGGAGGAAGATATATTGAGGCGATACTGAGGTTTTTTCCTCGAATAATCTCGAATAAATAATGCTACAACTTCGTTGCCTGGCATCGACGGTAAATTGACTCTATAGAACGAGTGTTGTTTTCTGATACCTATGAGAACTCCTCCATGTGAGTCTGATCGATCCAGGCGAATTATATTAAAAATCAGGAAAAGGAATGTTGACATCAGGAGATAGCCATGTTTCGCATAATGCAAAAACATCGCATCGTAATTTGTTAACTAAAAATTTAAAAGCATCTAATTTTGGAAACAGACTTCGACAGTTCCATTGTAGAACAGAAATCGTATCCTTAACCTCAGTAGACAAATTATCCATCGAGAGATATGATAGTGGCGAGGAGGGGCATTTTGGAAACCAACTGTTTCAGAAAAGGAGCAATACAAGGAAGCATTCCTTTGATAATGTTCTTTACAAGGTCGGAAGCATTGAAGAAGTTCAGTATGATGTCCACGATGCCAGAAAGTGTGAACATTGGAGAATCTTGAGGTTGCTCAACCGGCTCTGTATGATGTCTTTCTGGCTGAAAATTTGAAAAAACTGGGCCAACATGGCTTTTTGTTGTACCCGGAAGTGGTGGGAAGTCTCGATCCGCCTGAATTTGGAATCCCGGAGTTAAATGTTTCGGGGAATTTCCACTTGTTTTGGATTGGGATAAAATAGGTTGGGAGTTACTGCAAGGAACTTTTCGAGGCGTGGATGTGGGTTGGACGACTCTCGCTCGTTTTCTCGTTGATCCTTTGAAAACGAAGGGGACCCCCTCACCAACCTCAGAGTCAGATCCTTGATCGTCAAGAGATAGAGAAGAGTAGATATTACGTGATTCAACCGACGGGGCAGTCTTGCTCAGCATTTCGGCATAACTTCGCCGAGAACGCTGTTACAGAGATCGCTTCTGGTGGTCTCGCCGCCGTATGTACGTCGGACACGTATCGAGGGCGTGTGGAGGGTCTTCGTTACAATACAGGCATTTTAGCGCCTTCTTACACGCACCGTCTATGTGTCTGTCCCCGCACGTTGGACAGCGAGTTTTGTTGCAACAATACTGAGCAGTGTGACCCAGCTGCTTGCAATTATCGCAATTCATTACCTTCGGTACATACAGCCGGACAGGTAATCGAAGCTTGCCAATTACTACGTAGTCCGGTAGTGCCGATCCGGAGAAAGTCACACAAAAGGCGTCCGAAAGCGTATAAACCTTTTTCTCTCCCTCCTGCGACACGGAATTCATTTGTCTACATTCCAGAATGGCTACAGGCGGTAGAGAGCGGTTTTTAAAACGCCCACAGCCCTGGAGAACTTCATCGCAGGATATGCTCCCTTCGGTGACCACCCCCGCGATCTCGACTACATGACTTGGCAGATAAACATGATACTCACGTCTAAAAAGTTCATAGGACACAATCTCATTGGCCTGCTTGCGGTCCCCAACGGTGACACGCAGCTTACTGGAACCGACCATGTCGATTTAGATCACCGACGAGAATTTTTTCGTCAGATCCTTACTGATCAGAATGGTATTCAAACGTTCGCCTTTGGCTCGAAAAAAAACAACGTATGGCCCGGTAGAGTCGGGAGGGTATGCCTTTACTCGGGGAGACGATTGAGAAGAGTTTTCCGCGGATGAAACATTTTTCAGGGAAGTAACAGACGGAAAAATGGCAATTGTGTGACTGATGTCCATAGCTTCTTGGTTCGACACCCGTGACGTCAATGATGATTCTGAAACGGGGGTCGACGAACCCGCTTCATTGTCATCGGTCATCGCGGGGACTCAAGTACCACCGTCTCAAATTCACATTAAACGAAGTAATTGACCAATTGTCTTAATTCAATTAAACACATTGGAAAAAGGAAAACGAATAGAAAAAAAAATAAACTAGCTGATAAAGATGGAGGAGAAAGGGGGAACTAACAATGTAATAATTTTAACTTAGCTTTGATGGTTGCTGCTTTGTGTAGACTGCAGCACGTGTTCGGTGGTCGCAAGCCGCTATCACGACGAGCGCGCGGAACAATAGATCACAAGCTGGTGTGGGTACTCTCTCACGATGATTACTGCTGGGATGTCGATGATAATGGTCGTCACTCACTGGAACAATGCCAACACACGGCGAGGGGCGCGGTGCGTAGAGGATGGTAGTCGATGGCGAAACGTTTGTTGCGACTGCTCTGTCCGAAGGCTTTACAACGACTGACTTCGCGTGTTGTTTACCTAATTCAATTTGGCTTTCAATATTTCGTAGCGAATTTTTTTTTTTTTTTTACGGCCTTGTCTCGGGGGGGCATTGGCTTGGGGGGGTGGGTGATGGTGTTTTGGTGTGTTGCCGGCCCGGTCGTTTTGTTGGTGCAAACAACTCTTCCTTTTTTCTTTTCTATTAATTATCTGTTCGCTGATTCATGATCTCTCACAGGTTCGCGATGGGGTGGGGATGCGGGGGGGGGGGCGGGTCGTCCGTCACTATTTGTTGATTATTTTACCACTGTTCCTGTACTTTTTCGGTGTGGTGGTGGGCGTGGTTTTGTTTTTTTATTTTCTTTTTTAGTGGCATTCATTATGCAATAGAGCGTAATACATCTTTTTGTGTTTTTGTATGATGAAACGGTCCATGATTCCATCGATTCGATTAATTGGACCAAGGCCGTTCGCAGAAAAACATTCTCAGACCATCGCATTGCCTCCGCCTTGCTTCAAAAAATACACGGCAAATCCCGACGCATCCGAAGATTTTGAACTTCGACTCATCACTGAACAGAATCGTCCGCCATTTCTGCACATCCCAGCCAATATGAGATTGAGCAAACAGGAGTCTTTCTTCTGGTTCCTAAGTGAAATCAAAGGTTTCTCCGCAGGGCGTCGAGAGAATAATCCGGCTTCAACGGCACGTCGTCATATTGTCCGGTCCGATACAGATAACTGTAAATCCGTTTGCACCTTGAAGGAAGATTTGAAAGGATCATTCTTAATGCATCTGACGATCATAAAGTCCTCTCTTGACGTGATGGACCGTGGTCTACCACCTCTATTGTCCGCAAAAATCTTCCCGGTTGAACGAAATTTTGAGCACAGACTTGAAACGGTCCATTTTTTCACATGGTATTTGTCACAAATCGTTTTTGTGACATTCCGCTCGAGTAATCATCGATTATTTTCTTTCGTAGTTCCAATTCAAGGCTGTCTGGAGCCATTTTGGTGTCTAATAACATAAATATAAGGAAAACATGAGTATTGACCATTCTCAATGTTTATCATGCAATATTTACCTTGTTATGGTACAATAATGCAAGTATGAACACTTTTGTCAACAAACGAAACCTTTTCCACCTTTTTTTAAACACTTCTAGAGTCAAAGAAAGCGAGAAGTTGCACTTATTTTGACCAGCGCAAAATGACTCTTGTCAACAAAACACTGCCGGTGAACTGTCAGTTGACAGCTGAATGCTGCAATAATCATGTAGCAAACATCTAGACTCCAGAACCGTCAACTGCAGTAGCTTGCTCGATTTCGATTTCGAAACATCAAAGTTTACTGATGCTTTTTATGATTGCTCGATTTGAGTTGCACATGTTTTGTCCAATACTGTATCTTCTTGGGCTTGCAATCTAGGGATAGAATTCTCATGGCTGAAAACTTAACTGTGTGACCGTTCATGTTTGGGTCATAGGTCTGTAATAATCCGGACACCTCAAAACATGAATAAAACATAAATTTCGCATTATATTTCCGTCGTAGTTGCTTATATCAGATTCATGGGATGTGTGTTAACCATTCGTGAAGACAAAACATAGTTATTCGGTATTTGCATAAAATTTTCGAACTTTGCGCTTAACTCCGTCCATTAGGGTTTGTACAGACTCTTCAGAAATCGTAGAAGCCGTCTTTGTACAAATTTGCTGGAAGTGTTTGATGTCTTTGATTCCTTGCTTCTTTCCAGAAACCTTCCGCTTCATCAGAGCCCAATATCTCTCGATTGGTCATAGCTCTGGGCAATTTGGCGGGTTTGAGGTTTTTGGTACAATGTTCACTTGATTTGCTTGGTACCACTCCATCACAGTTTTAGCATGGCATAGTGCCAAATTGAGCCAGAACAAAGGTTTTTCTTTGTGACTTTTGATGAAGGGTAGCAATCGCTTCTGCAGACACTCTTTCTGATAGATCTCCTTGTTGATTGTGCCTGTAGTGACGAAAGATTTACTCTTTTTGCCACACGTACAAACTACTTGCTACACAAGGTATTTTTTGGGAAATTTCGATGCCTTCTTCGTTCTGAAATGCCCAGCTGTAGCATTTCTGGCCATAGCAGAATAAAAAACCAGCCCTGGAAGCTGCTTGAAATCCTCCAGGACATAAGTTTCATCGTCCATAACAACGCATGAAAACTTCGTCAAATATTCGCAGTACAAACGTCGAGCCCGTGATTTTGCTGCCAAGTTCTGTTTGTCGATGCGATTTGGAACTGTTTTTACTTTATACGACTTAAGTTTCAAACGTTGTTTTGATTTTTGGACAAAATTAGGCGACATCCCTATTTTACGAACCACCGTTCGAATGGAGAGATTTGGGTTTTTCGTTAATATCCTTTTCACCTTTCGGTCCATGACAGGATCAGTGCGTCCAATGTTTTTGTCACTTCTCGGTTTCCTCTCCACCGTCAAACGTTCCGAAAATGATTTGAGCACATCGTGAACAGTGGATTTAGGCAAATCCAATGTTTTTGCAAGGTCCCGTATTGATAAGTCAGGATTTTCCGTACGCCCGTACAAAATTCGCTCGCGTACTTGTTTTTCTTTCGTCGCCATCTTGAATACTAAACATGAAATGTAAACATCAATGAAAGTCTTTTTCATCATAGACTCTCAGCTATACCACAGTGGAGTTTTTCATTCCTACGTGAAATATTTCAAAAGTTAGAATGATTTGAAGGTGTCCGGATTAATGTGGATACAGACCTTAATGGAAAAACCTGACAACAGCTAATAATATGACGACATAAATTTCATATGAGTGTGAATCCAAAAACTGAATCTTAAGAAAACTAATATTAAAAAAAAAAAAAAAAAAAATTTTCGTTAGCTCTTGTTTATTTGGACCCATAAACGATTCTTTATGTCTGTGAAATAGGAAATGAATGATTGTAAACTGTTAGGTTTTAAATTACCAAGGAGTGTATCGAATATAAGCTATCCACATACATTTGCGTTGTACGCATGTATTTGTGAAGGTTTTTTATGCTCTGTACCCTGCATGCTGTGCGTTTGACTGTCAGATTTCTTTTGTTTACTTGTTTGTGCGGTTCAAATTCTGCGTTTTCAAAAAGTCGCGTATTGAAAAGGAAGTGAAAATTAAGGTTCTGGACACATGGCTAAGTGAAAAGGGTATTACCCAACAAACATCGATGTTGAATTAGAGCTTGTTCAAGCAATTTGGAGAAGCTATTCAGCTGTTTCTTCTTTAATAGCTGAATAGCTTCTCCAAATTTGTTTGAACAAGCTCTAATTCAACACCGATGTTTGTTGGGTACTATGCGAAAATTGGCGAAGCGGTTTGGAATTCATCATGCGAGTGTTAAAACCATCATTAATAAGTTTGGGGAACACTATTCTTTGGATGAGCTACCAGGAAGAGGCAGAAAACCCGGTTCTTTCAACCCGAAACTGGAGCAGAAAGTGGTATCTCTAATCATGAAGAACAAATCAATGTCAATACGTGATTTGGCCAAAAAAGCAGGAACGAGTGTCGGAATGATCCAGCGTATCAAGAGGCGAAACTATCTGAAGACCTACAAGAAGCAGAAAATCTCGAAACAGAGTGCAGAACAGAAGAAGCGAGCAACAACAAGGTCCCGGAAATTGTATTCCCGTCTTTTGCAGCGACCGGATGCATACGTTTTGATGGACGATGAGACCTATGTAAAGGAGGACTCAAAAACCCTTCCAGGTCCACAATACTTTACTGCCGTCGTTGGGGAGGATGTGAGCGATGCGGACAGGTCGATTCAAGTGGAGAAATTCGGTCGAAAGGTACTGGTATGGCAAGCAATATGTTCCTTTGGTTTGAAGTCAACCATTTCTTACACTACCGGAACTATAAATGCGGAAATCTATCGATCTGAGTGTCTCCAGAAGAGATTGTTGCCTTTATATAAGAAGCATAGTACACCTCCACTGTTTTGGCCGGATTTAGCGTCGGCTCACTATGCCAAAACCACTCTCAATGGCTTGCGGAAAAGGGTATAGATTTCGTTGAGAAAAATATGAATCCACCAAATTGCCCTCAGCTTCGACCCATCGAACGTTACTGGGCAATCGTGAAGAGGGTCTTCAAGAAGACTGGTAAGGCAGTTGGGAACATGCAGGAGTTCAAAAAAATTTGGGCTCAAGCGTCCAAAAAATGCGATGCAACACTTGTCCGGAACTTGATGAAGAGCATTCGATCCAAAGTTCGAAAATTCGTGAAGGAATAACTTAAATTTCATCCGGTCTTAATTATGTTCAAGTTTACCCTCGTACAATAAAGGATCAATTTTTTGTATGAATAAAATATCGGTTTTCAACATAATTTGAAAGAAAGTTTGAGGATAGCTTATTTTCGATACACTCCTTAGGGAAGATGTACCTATATTAATCTCTCATGGATGGGGTGTTTGGTTGTTTTTTTGGGGCTATATATTTTTGATGAAGAAGGAAAGACACGGCGAACCACGACTTCTGATGCTCACTCGATCACTCGCGCAACAATAGGCAACCGAAACAATAGACAAAACGCTACGCCCGATAACAAAATATTGCGGAACAAAGTATCAAAACAACCGATTCAACCGATTCAACCGGTGGTCGACGCAAACCTAACCTACATTCATTCATCTTTATGCCTAACATTAAAAGTTTTGAGAAATAGAGAAATATTAGATATTGTCTTCAAAATTTGGTAGAAATAAATTATTTGTTGCCTGAAAAGAAACAACATTAAGAACAAAGATATAAGTAAAATCCCTGTAGTCTCCCGGATGTTTGAAGAGCTCAGCCATTTCTATGAAAAGATACTAAGAGTTATTTATTGCGGGCTGTCGATGGTTGGTGATAACTATGCGTTGAACACTATTGGCTGAAATGAGCATTGAATGAGAATAGTGAGAACATTTCATTGAATAAATGACTATAATACTAAGTTGTTTATTAAGCTGAAGCCCATTCGAGCTATATTTGATGAACTCAGTCGGCTGTTATACTTACGAAAGACATTCACACCGCCTAACATACAAGTGAGTGGAATGTTACAACTTGAAAAATTGTAAAAGAAATCGATGAATCAACCCGATGAATCGATTATGATAAATTTACAAGCTGATAACTGCATGCTAGTCTGTGATTTGAAAAATATCCAGATTCATGAACAAAAAGTCCGGGCACCGATGCACAACGGCATCTGAACTCTGAATTTGGAAACCTGTATCGCTTAACAAATCCTCAAACAAATGTGCAAAAGCATGTTGGCGAATATTAAGTGTCAACCAGTGGGTACGTGTGCTCTACTCCAAGTTCCCCTTTAGTTCAATTTACCCATTGAGTAGGATACATTACAATAGAAAATATTGTGATGGAGCACGGACGTTAGGTTACTAACTAGATGTATGAAAAATACTCTGTAACCTATTTATGATTATATATGAAAAATCCAAATTTGGCGAACACCCACCTAAATGTTGCGTTTCTGCAAGAATCAAGAAACTCCTTATAACGGACAACGTTTTGATTCTCAAGCATGATATTCCGAAGTAACATTCTCTTCACATTCCAATTAGGGCTTGTTTATAAACCACGTAGACTCATTTTTGAAAATCTCAGACCCCACCCCGCTTCGTAGCGTTTTCTCCATACACTTTTTTTGAAAGTTTGTATGGAGCGTAGACTTTGGTCAAACCCCCCTAGAAAAGTCTACGTGGTTTACAAACAGCCCCTTAGTACTGTTAGGAATAGTTATTTTGTTGTGTTAACGAGTCGCGTTGGATCGGGTCTTACTTCTAGGAAGACATAAGTTTTGAGAAACTGTGAAAGTGAGAATAAATGCAATGCCCAATCGATGCGAACTGTGTGCGCAAATTTTGGAAGCGCTTTATGATCGAACATACGGAAAATGTTCCGAAGTGACCATATACCGATGCAGAGCAAGCTCTGACGCTGACTGCCGCTGGAGAAGGCCTTCAACTCGAGGTGGGAAATCAAATCATGTGGTTAACCAACTCGATAAAGTGCAAATACTTTTAAAATGCTTTCTAGAGAGTGTACAATAGAATTTTCTAACATTCTTACCATTTAATGCTGGTCTAACGCTATTTTGATCAACTACCTGATCACCTACCCTTACGGCAAAGGTAGGGTTCAAATGAAAATAAGAACATAACTGAAGCAGTGTGAATGCTTATAGCTTTATCATTTATGGATCGATTTTCGAGATTTTTGCTTTAATCAGTTCAAGCCAACTATCAATTTTTTTTATAAATCTTTGACTTTGAATTCACAAACAGACCCTGAAGAATCTATAAGGCGATAAGGATAGCTGTATCCAGCTGGTCGGTCATATCAACACAATCTCAACTACAGCCACCTCAATCATACCAACATTCAAACCAAATGTACCTTTCCAGGGCCGCCAAATAATTTCTAAGAAGCGAATCATAGAATGTTCTAACATATTTACTCTCTTACTTATGCTTACTCAACGTCCCATTACAACAGTACGCTATGAAACTAACGAAAGTTTGATTAGGTTTAACGTAGTCTACGTCAACCGGTCGTGTCTTAAACACAACCCCACTGATTTTTATTTCTCAGCTCGAGTTTTTTTTTCTCTGTCATCACTACTGAGGTGGAATTTGAATCTTGCAGTCCGGCAAATAAGTGATCTACAGAGCCTCCCAAAACATTTAGGGTGGTAAATGTTTCCAGCATGTCTGCTAGGAGGTGTGACAAGAAATTGTATAATTCGATTTAAAAAGATGCCACCGTCCTTATGAGTTGAACGGGACATCCTTATGAGTTGAACGGGACATCAAAACACTGAAATAGACATGTTAAAGTATTTCTAGAATACCTACGGTACTACAAACTATGCTTGAGTTCAAGTCTTGTTGTTCCACATGATCAACAAGGCGGTTCAAGCTGTCTGGATGAGGCGGTTCACGCTGAAAGATGGATGAGAAAACTTCATGAGATATCATTACATCTTTGAAGACATATGACAGTATTCTCAGAATATCTACGGTACTCCAAACTATTCTGGAGTTCAGATCATAATATTCCACAATATTATCACGGATATTTACGATGTCTTGACCGTATACATGCGTTGTAAAGCTTCATGGAACATCATTGCACCATTATAGCCATATGAGCTTCAACAACTCATAAGTACGATGGAGACCTCGCAAATCGTCTTGTTGATCATGCAAAACATCAAGATCTGACCTCAAGAATAGTTTGGAGTACTGTAAATATTCTGAGAATACTGCAATATCATATGACTTAAATTGTGCAATGATGTCCCATGGAGCTTTAACAACTCATGAGTACGATGGAGACCTCGCAAATCGTCTTGTTGATCATGCAAAACATCAACATCTAAACTCAAGAATAGTTTGGAGTACCAGAAATATTCTGAGAATACTCTAATATGACTTTAAGTGTGTAATGATGTCCCATGAAGCTTTAAAAACTCATAAGTACGATGGAGACCTTTCAAATAGCCTTGTTGATCATGCAAAATAACATGATCTGAACTCAAAAATAGTTTGGGGTGCCGTAGATATTCTGAGAATACTCTAATATGTCTGCCACATTAAACCTCTTTGTCGATCATGTACAACATCGAGACCTGAACTCAAGGATAGTTTGGAAGATCGAGATCATAAATGTGTCCGTAACCAGACCTGTTCAATATTTTTCCTACTCTTTTTAGTTACTTTTGAACAAGTTTGCAGAAGAAAGTTCCTCTGTAATTCTAAAAGCCTTATTTTGACTGCAAACTTCATACTTAAGTCACGATCCGTATTGAATCGATTTAGTTGTTCCAATGCGTTGGTTTTTATTCTCTAAGTTCGAACTTTTATTGACTAAAAAAAATTGGTAAGAAAAGGGATGGTGTAGGGGTCCAGTGGAACAATAAGGGGGTTAAAAAATTAAATTTATGGTTTGTATTTAAAAAAATTTATGTAAGGTAGCCACCATCCCTTCTAAGACCTTGTCATGTATGCAGCTCCACTTAATAGCAAGATCAAATTGAGTTACCGATTTGCATTCACAGTAACGCTGTATGAAGGGCCAAAAACGGTGGGGCGGACCCGTAAGCAGAGACACTTACGCGAAACCCGCGGGAACATAAGAATCTCCTTCCAACGATACGATCCAACAACTCGAATAACCCAATTCGCAATACTTATTAAGCTTTCTACGGGATGGCTTGTTAAGAAGGGCGCGTCACTCTCACTGAAATTGTTGGAGTAGAATTCACAGCACCACAATCGAATCGGTAGGATAAAGAAAATGATACTGTTTGTTCCCTCCTAGACGCCGGTTGTCATACCACTCCATTGTCCAATTCCAGCTTGAGTGATACCCTGATGCTCCCTCCCTTCCCAATATATATTTAATGTCATATAGTAATATATAAAATATAGTGAATTAATATTATAATTATAATAAATATAGCGAATGAATATTATAATGACAAATAATATAATGAATGAATATAAGAATGATAATAACAATTCCATTTGTGGACCTGAAAGTTTAGACAATGTAGCTGCGAGAAAAAAAATTGATTTAAAATTATCTCATCAAACTTGGAATATCCATGTATAATCTGAAATTATATAGCAATAGAATAGTAAACCTAAAATTTCGATGTGCTGTTCCGTTTCCTTGCAATAATTTATGTAGTGAGTCTCATCTGAAATAGCGATTTTAATGAAATGAATTTAAATGCAATTATGTCACATCATTTAATATCACAACATAAAATAATAAACTGACGTTCAAATATAAATTAATAATACCAGCAAGCCAGTAAACTATAGTAGAATACATATATCCGTAACTAATCTGACCATCCACTCATCGAAAGACTGTTGCAGTTTCTATTGAAATAAGATCTACTAAGATTAGAATTTGTTTTCACAATAATAGTCAGAGAACATAATAAGCGTAGGTACAAGATATATATGACATCTACTGGTATGTTACTGAAAATAAAAATTAGATGTGTATTAATATCATTATAATATTAGAATTATAATATTATTTCGCCAGCTAATAATAAGGCGAAATAAATTTCAGATGAGTATGAATCTAAAAACTGAATCTTAATAAAACTAAAATAAAAAATTAGGAAATTGAATTTTTCTATAGCTCTTGTACACCCATAAATGATTCCTCATGTCTGTGAAATAGGAAATGAATGATTGTAAACTGTTAGGTTTTGAATTAATATATATTTCTGATGAAGAAGGAAAGTGCTGTTTTAAGTAGAATTTTTCGAATATGATCCTTTCTAAAAAAAAAACATTAAAAACCTTCCTATCTTTTCAAATACATAACGTAGGTTAGATGAGCTATAACTGACAAGGAAGCATAAATGTGAAGCTGAAAATGACTTATAAAAAAGCATACAAAATGTAGTGAATGGATATTATAATATAAAACGATAATAATTTCATTTGTATTTACGTGTCTGCAGATTGTGGTCCTGCTGCAATTGTATACGGACCCGCACATCCACCATGAACCTGAAAGCTTAGATAATGTATCATGGCCACCAGAAAAAAAAATTGATTTAAAATATTTTACAAAACTTGGGATATCCATGGATGATCTGAAATTGTATAGCATATAAAGAATAATGAACCTAAAATTTCGATGTGCTGCTCTGCTAATAAATGTGATATAACCACAATGGAACTGACTCTTAGCTTCGGGTCATGATCCCTACTGAGCCCTTGCGGCACGTCAAGCCGGCCAGTTCAGCGCAAGGGATATTTCCGTACATTCAATAATGGGTCAAAGAGAACGGGGCGAAATATATGAGCAAATAAAGGGGGAATAGTAAATTTGAGGTGTTTTTGAAGCTTATGTTTTACTTATATGCGGGGGTTCAGTTTTGGTGGGGGGGGGAAAAATTGGTTGCGCTCCACCAACACTCGAATTGGGTTGACCTTGTCCAAGGCCGTTGGGCTAGAAGTTTATGGCTCCTGATTTTAAGTACGGCCGGAGGTTTCCGTGTTTCTTCATCAATCACATTTAAAACACTCGCGGTTAGATTGAAACATACGGACGATTAACACTACTTTTATTTATTCTTAAACTAACACGCGAGAGTTTCCGATGCTGATCCTCTCGAAAGTAAACTCACCACTGCAGACGCTTATGGGTGACAACGTTGTTGCTCTGAGCAGATAGATTGCGCAGCAGAGATACTTCGGCATCTAATCTCTCGCTCAAGATACTCGTCTGCGGAAGATCCAGGCCATTGTGTTACACTGATAACAATGCTGTTGTTGATGGTTTAGCTTTGCGGGATCCATAGTTGCAGTGACTGAGGGTGCTGTTAGGGTGACTGCAATCAGACACCCAGGAATTGGTATGATTTCTGAAATGCAAGAAAATCCTCTTCGGCAGGAATGGGAAAGGAAGGGTCTTCAATTTCGCTCTGTTGACTGCTGATCAGGCTGCGGATCTGGAAATGGTAGGAGGCACAGCTTCTCCACAGCTCTTTTTAGATCTCCAGTGCTGGTTTTTAAGGTGACTACGCGGACAACCCCATCAGTCCCTGGGTGTAGCTTGGAAATCCTTCCCATCTTCCACTTCATAGGAGGCACATTTTCGTCGCGAATAACTACCAGTTGTCCTTCTTCAACTTTAACTGGACATTTCCAGTGTTTGGTTCTACCTTGAAGTTGGCATAGGTACTCCCTACGCCAGCGTTTCCAAAAATCCTGAAGCTTTCTTTGCATTAATTGATACTGATCCAACCTGTTCATTGGAACTGATTCCAGGTTCTGTTGTGGTAGTGCATGCAGAGAGGTGCCAACAAGGAAGTGTGCCGGTGTTAACGGTTCCAAATCATTTGGATCATCAGACATTGCAATGAGGGGTCTTGAATTCAGACACCCCTCGACTTGAATTAGAAGTGTGTTCAAATCTTCTACCGATGGAGATGTTTCTCCCATGATCTTAAGCAAATGATTTTTGGCTGAACGTACAGCCGCCTCCCACAGTCCCCCGAAGTGGAGGAACCTTTTTGCGATGATCGGAGTTCTTCAGCAACTGTAGTAGGTCCCTCATCTTATTTCTAGCCCAAACCAAATTGGTTCAATTGTCGGAGAAGATGTAAATGTCAGGACCTCTCCTGGCAACGAAACGACGAAAGGCTTGAAGGAAGCGATCGGTGGTTAGATCCGTCACCAACTCTAAATGTACGGCCTTTGTGCTGAGACATACGAAGATAGCTACGTACACCTTATTTATCGGTTTACGTGGCGCTGGTCTAATGTACAGTGGGCCGAAATAATCTACACCGGTTTGTGAGAAAGTCCTTGATACGGTGACACGCGGTGAAGGCAGCTCTCCCATGAACTGCTGAACTGAAGAAGGTTTTGACCGAAAACACTTCATGCACTGATGTATAATATGTCTTGCTACGTTTCGTCCACCTAGAGGCCAGAATCTAAGCCTGACTACCCCGACTAGCAATTGCGGACCGGCATGCAGAAGTTTCAAGTGGTAATGTGTCAAAATCATCCGAGTAAGCGAATGTTGAGCTGGTAGTACCATATGATGTTTTTTATTCTATCGTTTGGGTGGATTGTCGGGCGACCCACGGGGGGGATGGGGTTGTCGGTGGATATAAAAGGAATGAAACAAAGGAGGGGGGGGTGGGTGAAAGTTTTTTGTTGCGTTGCTAACGTCTTCTTTCGTGATGAGGGCTTCCTCGGGGCGGGCGGGGGGGAAGTTTGTTGTTTCGGGTTCTTTTTTTGATTCGGAAGTGGTGCTGCTGGTCGTCGTGTCTTGCGAAGAAGAAAAATTAGGCGAGTTAACGACGTTGCTACCTGGACTTGGTAGCATTCCAACGACGGTTCCATCAGCGTCAGCGAATTTATCAACACGGCAACAGTAGCATCGAGTACGGTCAGCAAATATCATCGACCTGGCAACGACAACATCGTGGGCGATCATCGAACTTGGGACCCATCGTGCGAGTTGCTGAGTATGCAGATCGATTGTGTGAGGTGAACTGTAGCATAATTGAATATAGCAAAATTAGTCTGAGTTGAAAAGTAGAGTAGTGTAGTCGTAGTTATTTTTTAAAAAGAACCCCCGGTCTACAGAAAGTTAACTGGCGCAACCAATACGCAGTTTGTCTAATTAGATCTGAGTAGGATGAAAACTTTCCCAAATACCTTTCATTGAATTCTGCGTCTAACGAAACTGTCCAAGCTACCATGGTTCGACGTCGCTCCTGATCTACATCCTCCGCAGGTAGTTCTGTTGATGAGTGCGGCCAGTATTTACGATCTTGCTTTAACCAATCTGATCCTTCCCACCAAAAGGTATTTTTCACAATGTTTCCTGGCAAAGTTCCTCTAGAGATCAAATCGGCCGGGTTCCTTACCCGAAACATGTAGCCACTGTGATGGTTTAGTAATAGCCTGTATTTTAGCAAAATGATTCGCTACAAACGTAGTCCATATACTTGACGCTGGCTGGATCCATCGCAAAACACAGGTTGAGTCTACCCAGAAAAACATTTGAACGGGAATTTTTATCGATTCACAAACCTTCTCGAACAGTTGTACAGTCAAGAGTGCTCCACACAGTTCCAACCTTGGAATGGACTGCGTCTTTAATGGCGCTACCTTGGATTTTGAAGATAACAGTCGAACCTTCAGTCTTCCTTCTGCATCCTGACTCCTGATGTATACATAACCACCAAATGCCTTGGTGGATGCATCGGAGAAGCAATGGATTTCGATCAACGTTGCTTCCGGAATCATCACACAACGATCGATGCGAACATTGTTCAATAAAGGAAGTTGGTCGTAATAGGCTCTCCACATCTCACCCACCATCGAAGGCAGAGGATGATCCCAATCCAACGCCTGGTTGTTTTCGTTCCGAATTTTCCAGAGAAGCTGCATAATTACCTTGGCTGTAGTGATTGCTGCGCCGATTAGACCTAGTGGATCGAAGAGAGTGGCTATCACCGATAGCACTTGTCGTTTGGATACTTGTTCATTATTGGTGACAGGTGGAATATTAAATTGGAAGCCCAGCTGATCGCTATTTTGCATCCATGTCAATGCAATGGTTTTAACAGCTGAATCAGGGTCCAAATTAATTCCTTCTGACGTCCGAATTGCAAGATTGTCTTGGGAAACTCCTTCCAGCACCGCCGGGTGATTTGATGTCCATTTTCTGAGCCGAAATCCTCCTTTAGCAGTCATTTCCGCTAGTTGCCTGCGAAGTTCACATGCCTCTTGTACTGTGTCGGCTCCCGTTATCACGTCGTCCATATATGTATCTTCGGTGACTGCCCTTGCAGCTAGTGGGTAATGCAGTTGTTCGTCCATTGCCAGCTGGTTTAAGGTGCGTGTTGCTAGAAAAGGCGCTGGCTTCGTTCCTTATGTGACTGTGTTCAACCGAAATCCGAACGCCTCCGTTCGTGATGTGGCTAAGAAGCTGCACCTAAGCCGAAGTTTTGTCCAGAAGGCCAAAACTAAGGCTGGGCTTCGAACGTTCAAGGCACAAAAGGCCCCTAATCGCGACGAGAAGCAGAACAAGTCCGCCAAAACCCGTGCCAGGAAGTTGTACCTCAACATGCTGACGAAAGTTGAATGCTGCATCATGGACGACGAAACATATGTGAAGGCCGACTTCAAACAGTTCCCTGGCAACCTGTTTTTCACGACCAAGGATAAGTTCAACGTTCCGGAGCATGTCCGCACTCAGAAGATGTCCAAATTTGCGAAGAAATTCCTGGTTTGGCAAGCCATCTGCACGTGCGGGAAGCGGAGTGCACCTTTCGTGACCCAGGACACGATGAACGGACAGGTGTACATAAAAGAGTGCCTCCAGAAGCGGCTGCTTCCTCTCCTGAAGGCCCACATCGTCGCAACAATCTTGTGGCCGGATTTGGCCTCATGCCACTACACCAAGGACGTGCTGAAGTGGTATGCGGACAATAAGGTCAATTTCGTGCCGAAAATGTTCAACCCTCCCAACACTCCGGAGCTCCGCCCCATCGAGAAGTACTGGGCGATTATGAAGCAGCACCTTCTTAAACGACCTAAGGTAGTGAAGACAGTCGAGGAACTGAAGATAGTATGGGTTTACATGCAAAAAACGGTTGATTCACAGGTTGTGCAGAATCTTATGGCCGGGGTTAAGGCCAAGGTGCGGGCATTTGCGTATGGACTGTAAATAAAATACGAATAAAATGGTAAAATGAAGTTTAATAGTTATTTCTCAATTCCTGAAAATTTGATGGCAATCGGATGAAAACTCGAATTTTGCGAATCAATTTTGTGTGTGGCAATTTCATCGTGGACACCCTTTAGATCCTCTTGAACAATTGGACCAACTAGTAGAGCATCGTTGAGCGATACTCCAGACGACGTCTTACACGACGGGTCAAAAACCCCCCGGGCTTTGGGGGGGGGCTTGCTTCTTTGATCACGGGGTGGTGTGGTAGAAAGCAGCGTTTCTTGGATCTCGTAGTATCCTCTACCTTGGTCATGTGTCCCAATTGCAAGTATTCTGCCATAAACTGGTAATACTGATTGCGGAAACCAGTGTCCCTATCCAATCGGCGTTCCGTACCTTGAAGACGCCAAAATGCAATGTCCCGTGACTCTCCCAGCCTGGAAACTTTGTCTGCATCCTTTGGCAATGAAACGGAGTATCGTCCGTTGGAATCTCTGTGAAGCGACTTCTGGAAAAAATCGTCACATCTGTTTTCCTTCGGTGAAAGAACTCTCAAACTGCCAACCTCTTCAGAAGTCCAAAACCGAGTGATGAGCTGTTCCAAAGCTGATGTAGTTGCCATATTGCAATTGATGCGTGGACCTTCCGATGGTTTTGTTAGACCTCCGCATACCACCCATCCGAACACCGATTCATTTAGTGTCGGCATTTGGTATCCGATATGAATTTTTCGACCGGACTCAAAGAAATCGAAAAAGAACTCGATGCCTAACACCATGTCCACTGTAGTAGGGCTGAAAAAACCGGGATCGGCTAGGCTGATTCCATCCGGCATCATCCAGTCAACCGTTTTTACCCTTGCCGTAGGCAAATCCACTGTAACCTTTGGTAGTACGAGAAAACTTGTCTCGGGCGTATTCCGTAATTCGTGAGCACACCATTGCCTGGATCCTGTGCTTCACCTTCATTGCCGATTGGCCAATACCCAGCACTGAGATGTCCACCTTCTCTCGATGCGTCGTTAGGCGTTGGCTCATCCGTTCGGTAATGAAATTGCTTTCAGAGCCGGAGTCCAGGAGAGCACGAGCTGGGAGTTGGTTACTCTCGTCATCTTCCACGATAACGACCGCAGTAGCCAGGAGAACTTGGGAGGAAAATTGTTGAGCTGCTCCAGAAACCGATGATTCGGCAGCAACCGTGTTTACCACCTGGGTAGATGTAGGACCAGAAGGCTCAACAGATTCCGATGGTGCATGAAGATTATTACTTCCAGTAGCAGTATTGACGGTCGTTGATCCATCCTTCTCCGACTTGAAGCATACGAGCGTATGATGACGACGCTTGCAGCTACGACATGAGTACTTAGATTGGCATTCTCTTGCTTGATGACCAGATCTGAAGCAATTTCGACACAATGAATTAGTTTTCAGCACCGCATCCCTATCTCGCACTGACAACTGTTGAAAAGAAGAGCATTGATAAAGTGCATGGTTCTCCTGACAAACAGCACACCGCCTCGCAGACGACTGCACCGATCCGCAGCTCGCCTTCACCACTGAAGATTTCTGCTTAACTGGTAGATGAGGTTGATGTGTTCCCTTAGTGTCCGATATCCTGGCTTGCTGGCAGCGATTCCAAGATCTGAATCCGTCGATGCATGAAATCGGTGAGATCTGCCAACGTATCCTGGTTCTTCGTAGAGGAGTATTCCTCCCATCCTCTGCGAGTGATTCGATCCAATCGTGTTGTCAGTAGGTTGACAAGAAGAAGGTCCTTGTACTCTTCAAGTTTGATCACCTGATCCAAACTTTGGACAACTCTCTCGAATCCATTCATCAGAGAGTGAAAGTCCACTACTGACTCCTTGGGCAGCGTTGGCAGGTTGAACAAAGCCTGCACCTGACGCTTTCTCAACTGTTTGCTGTTGTCATACCTCTTTAGCAGCATGTCCCATGCTACTTGGTAATTGGACTTGGTTATCTTCAAGGGATCAACTAGGCTTTTTGGTTCACCTTGAAGACAACCCTTTAAATAGTGGAACTTCTCCATCTTCCGGAAGGTCCGCCTTTCTATGGATAAGGGAAGTATACAAATCTCGAAAGCTGATCCATTCGTCGATGTTGCCATTGAATACTTGGAGCTTGATTTGGGGCAAACGAACATGATCCAGTGTACTATGCCCATGTGACAGTGTGTCGTTTCCTCGCATTGATTGATCAGCTTCATCAGTTCCCTGCAGCTCCTTAGCTTTATCCATAAGAAAAGATTAACAATCGTAGTACCTATCGCTATAGATTAACCTATCCCCATCATATTTCCCTTCCTCATCCTCAAATTCGTCATGAGCTTGAGTCTCATCTAAAATCGCACCATATTTGTCCCACAATTCGTCAGTCTTGTTTAGGCGTACATTCACCGCATTAGCAGCACAGGCCGGTTGGAAATTCTGAATGAATCTCCAGCTGTCGTCCAGGGATGTCTGTATATTCTTGAGCTGGACTCTCAATAGCTTAAACGTTGTCGTCTTCTTATCCCGGGGAGCCATGGTTGATGAACGTCACTCGATCCGATAAGAAAGAAACAGGATGGTGTAGTGATCGAAAAATCAGAGGCTTCGGTGAACATATACTGTAAAAGCCTACCTAGGGAAATAATGTGCTACGCAGCCAGCGACTACACCTCATCCAATAAATCACGCCACGACAAGTCGCCTCACGATAGGGATCAGCTCACATAGAATCCGCTTACAGCAACACAGCAACCAGTTCAATTAATGGGAGAAGAGGGAATACACATATGTAGAATCCCAAAGTCCTAGCTTCGACAGACATATACTGTAGAACTCACCTACGAGAACTAACAGCCTTCCAATTTTATTCCAGCCCGTTGCAAATTCCAAGCCTTAATAACAGCAAACTTGTCAAACAGCACTCAACAACGATAATTTGTGGGATATTCAAGAAGAGGAAATAGGCATGTAGTATGTATAGATTGAAGCCTCGACTGGGCATATACTGCTCAACTAACCCGTGAAACCTTAACCAGCCGCAATCCAAAGCAAATCGTGGAAAGCAAGTGCAAATATGTCGTTCGTTATGGTTACGAGCAGTTGAACTCAAGGATTTGTAGTCAATAAATTGAAGAGGATGAATTTAATTACAACGTGTATTTTTCTGTGTCCCGCTTCGGTGACACATACTATTCAAAGCACTCACCCATGCAGGAGATATACGTTGCTGCCTCTTCAATCGCTACAAATTAATCCGATGCTCCGAGGTGCCACAACGCCAGGAATCTAATATGATGAATCACCAGTAATAGAGAAATCGTGTTGATGGCTCGTGTGGATGGCACAAATGACGACGTCGTCCATCTCGATGATTATGTAGTCCAAATGGTCGTGATAACCACCAAAATCCAGGGAAAGAACATCGAAAAATGGGTGTTAGTTTCACGTTATCCTGACGATGGCTGGACATATACTGAGGCTTTTAATATTTACCTGGGAAATCAGATTTGATGCTGGTCCAATATTCCAAAGTCCGATTAATTCCAACCATGCAACTCAATCGACGAACCCTCCAGTGTAATCATCGAGGTCCAAAATGATTCATCAATTTATCCTATGATGAGGATCCATTCGATGGATGTCCAAGCAAACCGACGCTATCGCTTTGATCCTTTATCAATTGTAGTGATGGCGATTTCCTAATTGTCCGTGGGTTCGATGGCGACCGCGCAATTGTCCTCGAGTATGATGGCGATCGCTAATTGTATCCAATAAGGGTGTTGACTAGCGGCATGCAATGGCGTCAAAATCTCGTAGGGTCTCCGCATCCGATTCCAACTTCCTTCCGTGCTTACCCGGTCCGACCGTATCCGGCTCGAAGGACCAAAAATGTTGGGACGCAGGAAAAACTTACATCGATGACTCGGGTTGCGCTCCACCAACACTCGAATTGGGTTGACCTTGTCCTAGGCCGTTGGGCTAAAAGTTTATGGCTCCTGATTTTAAGTACGGCCGGAGGTTTCCGTGTTTCTTCTTCAATCACATTTAAAACACTCGCGGTTAGATTGAAACATACGGACGATTAACACTACTTTTATTTATTCTTAAACTAACACGCGAGAGTTTCCGATGCTGATCCTCTCGAAAGTAAACTCACCACTGCAGACGCTTATGGGTGACAACGTTGTTGCTCTGAGCAGATAGATTGCGCAGCAGAGATACTTCGGCATCTAATCTCTCGCTCAAGATACTCGTCTGCGGAAGATCCAGGCCATTGTGTTACACTGATAACAATGCTGTTGTTGATGGTTTAGCTTTGCGGGATCCATAGTTGCAGTGATGGGGGGGGGGGGGGGGGGGGGGACGACATTTTTGGCAGTGCAGTGAAGAGAAAGAAAATTAATTTTCGAAAGTGGTGTTTTCCAGTTCTACATTGAACAAACAATTCACGTTGAAAGGCTTTTGCATATTTAATGTAATAATTTTTCCCGTGATTTGACAACGACTATCGCCACAGGAAAAACTGTAATCCCATTTACTCAGCACCATGGCGTCGTATGTATCGCTGCTACTTGCACTCAACTCTACAACGTCAAACTTTGCTGCACCGGATCGCCTGAATTACGCTGTGGAAGCCGTCGGTCAACTGATGGCCAATTATGGAGGCTACTGCGCCTTCCTCGGGGCGACCACCAAATTATCGTACGATAACGCCCTCGGTGACATCCTGCGGCATCCGGACCTGCAAACATTTCCACGAATCGTTCTGAACCGAAATTTCGTTGGAACCTACTGGGGAGGTCGCCGCCCATCGCTGGCACTGGTGGATGACCACACGAAGTACATGTCTGGATACAAGCATTTCTATAGACTTTTTAATGCTTTCGGTCATTCAACACGAGTCTTCATGATCCTTGATACGAGGACGGAAAGGAACTATAGATCAACTGTGGACATGCTGGTACTTGGAGGCATGTTTAATATGGTGATCGTTTCTACGACCGAAAAACGTGTGCTCTGTTTCTACAGGAACAATATTACTGATCTGAATTACCCACCACAAACTGACGAACTATACAAATACCAGTTCCGACACATGAACAATGATTTTGTGACAGTTACTCTCAATAACATGGCCCTGGGAATCTACGGGAATTGGACATCTCCGGCTTGTCCTGCCATGAATTGGGTTCAGGAAACAGCTAAATTGCTTAAGGGAAGAGTCCTACCATTGAAACACTTTTGCCGCATCTACGCGGCAAACCGAAAAAAATGCTATGAAGATTTTCTCAGACAGAAAAAAGTCGTCATCTCTTTGGATACTACAACTTTGGAAGACAACGATAGACACAATGCCAAGTCATTTCTGGATCTGTCGATTCCACATAGCATGACGCCTCTGGTTCCTCAACCGGTGCCACTGAAACGACGTCAGCTCTATGGTGAAGTGTTTCAACTCAAACTGTGGATCTTTGTGGCAACGCTCATGCTATGCGTTGAATTAATCGTTGTTTGCCGATCCCAACTATCCATGTTCGATTTCACCCTCTATGCGCTACATGGAAAACTACCAGCTGATTCATTACACGTCAAGTGCTGGCAAATGGTATCGTTATTTGTTCTAATAATCATCGTTTTTGTTCTGACAATTGCGTTCGGGGCAAATCTCTATTCGCTAACAATGAAAATACCGTTGAATCCAGCCATTCAAACTCTGGACGACCTGCTATTAACCAACATCAAAATTAAAGCCGATCTCATACAGTATCCGTATTTGCAGGAAGATCCCCGCTTCAAACTTCGAATTTCCCATCACGACATTGGCCGATTCGAAATGGATGGCCAACATGCGTACATTCTGAAAACAGAAATGGCCGACCTGTTGCAGGCTTTGCAGCTCAACTATGATCACCAGAGCAATCGAGTTCGCTATCGTCGATTGGAACCGTTTAATACTGATGTCCAATTTCGGTACGTTGAGGATGAATATCTCTTTTTGGATCAATTCATACGTACGGAGCGGATTTTTTTCGAGACTGGAATATGGAATCATTGGAACGATGAGTTCTGGCAGAGGGTAAATGGAATGATGAAACCAGCACGGACAGCGGTAGTCAGCGGAGGTCCAAAGTTGACGAAAAGCTTAAAACTTAAAGACCTGGTTACGGCCTGGTTGCTTCTGGGAATTGGACTGACTGTGGCACTCTTCGTGCTTTTTGTCGAAATTTATTTCTTCTATTGTTTGTGAGCGAACATGATCGTTTTAAATATAATATAATCGAAAAAGATTGTTTTCACGAGTTACTCCCAGCGTCTGATAACACATTTATCTTACAAGAAGGTAGTATCAGCAGGAAAAATTGAGGATATGGATGAGAATCAATGGGCTTGAAAGGTATTCTGTCACAATTGTATTCTGTTATAATTAGAGCACCGGGCTTCAATACGATATTATTTTAAATAAATTCATTTTTCTCTAAAAACTACCGTGCTACCAATAATTATCTATCACAAATCGATTCATGGAGGATTAATCTAAGAAAATGAGCATGAGCATAAGCATGATTGACCACCCGAGTTTGCTACTCCGTTATTGCATGATCAGCTGTTATTACACAGATAACCAACAGATGATGCTTGGGACTAGCATACATCCTCAATGTTTAACATCTGGTGATTCCAAACTAAGGTCATTCTGGAAGAGGGGGTCTGACGAAAGTCTAATTCCCTTCATAATGGTTGATAACCACTATATTTACTAGTATTTCGCATTTTTACTAGGTAATATTACCTAATTTCAAATCAATATTTCACGAAATCACAATAAGATTTTTATTCTGTTCTTAAATGAAAGCCACATCATTTCATGTTGGAAAGATCAATATTTTTTACTGATCATTTCATGTTGCGAAACATCAAGGGGTATTTACCTTCTGCTTAGCGCTTGCCGGTTGTTTTGACGGGTCTTCAGTTTCTTCAAGATTGTAGTTTTGACGGGTTTAAATTTCATTTTGACGTGATCTTAGCCTACATTTTAAGCAAAGCTTACAATTTTGCCAGTTTTCTCAAAAACAAACGCATCTAAGGAGCATTTTTCCAAAGTTTAAGGAGCATTTCCCCAAAAAAAGGGTGCATTTACCCTTTGCCGATCTTAGCCTACTAAGCAAAGCTTGCAATTTTGCCAGTTTTCTCAAACAGACCCAATTAATATCTCAGTAAAAAAACAATTTTAAACATTGAATTCACTAACCGCAACCTCTGTGGATGTGCAAAATATAAATTCCATCACATTAGAAGAGACAAACTTCGATTGCGCATGGCAGAAAAATTGTTAAGCAAACACAAACATTTTCGGTCCAAGGCACACGAAAGAGACCGCAATTGTACTCATCTTACTCAAGCAGACAACATACAAAAATCACCATAACTTTTTCTCATAAGCGTTCGTACAAAAAGTCGTTCGTTTCGAGCTAAAGCACGATTTTAAAGTAAATTTGGACGCATTCGAGTAATCATAACTCAAGAATTAAACAACATACTCGGTTGATCCAAACGTCAAACAAAAGGATACTCGAATAAAAAAGTACAATAGATTTACACTAAAATGTATTGTAACCATACAATAGAATCAATAGTATGCACAATTGATGGTATTGTTAGCGACGATAAGATAACATTAGGACTTACTGTTTCTACAATAGAATCTAATGTAAATTGAGACATCGACAATAGAAATGGGGGGTTGTTATGTATCTTAACTATGGAAAAACGTATTTTTTCACGAACAAATTTGAGTCAATCACTATTAATTGTATTGTTTCACAATTGTGGAAAATTTTAGCATATGGAGTGAATGGTAAATCTATTGTATTGACAATATGCATTTTTCATATATCTGATTCATGAACAATAAGATTTATTGTTGGAAATAGATTTTACTGTTAATTTATATTATTTTATTGTAATTGTATGGTTATTTTTATCCGGGTATTTATTCAGTTTTCAAACGATTATTACATTTCACCGTTTCGAACGAACTGTCGAACTTTACTTGTGATCGATGCCATCATGATCTGCACAGTTGCTGGTGACACTTTACCGGCGAACTTATTCCACTTTAAACGCTTTTGTTGTGCATTTGTCACTTCTTTACCGCATCCTAGAAGTTTTCGCTTGACAATTGCCCAATATTTTTGATCGGTCTGAACTCACGGCAATTCGGAGGATTGATCTCTTGGGTGACGAAATTAACATTGTTTGCAGCATACCATTCTAGTACCTCCTTAGAGTAGTGGCAGCTGGCTAGATCCAGCCAAAACCTAACGTTGGTCTTGTGTTGCCGTTTTTTCAGACACTCTTGAATGTAAACCTTCGACGTCATTGTGTGAGATGTGATGAAAACCTTGGTTTTAAGGCCACAACTGCAGATTCCTTGCCAAATCATTAGTTTCCGAGCAAACTTATCAGCAAAAACAAATTCATACCTGGAAAGGACATCCCCACGACCAGTTGCCAGATAAAATTTTCGTCCGGTGATTTGTTTATAATCCAGTTTGACATATGTTCCGTCATTCATTAAAATACAGCCTTCAAATTTTGTCAAAACTCGTTCGTATAGTAATCATGCTCGCTTTCTGACAACCAGATTTTGTTTCAGGGAGCGATTCGGATGTTTACTGGCACAAAAAGACTTATATCCTTCTCTTGAAAGGATGTTACGCACGGTGGAAAAGTTCGAATCGTATTTCTTTTATGATAGATGCGCTGTGCTCTATCCACACTCAGAGTATCCTTGTAACGTTTGATTACAAGACAACCGCTGACTTTGGGAATTTTAACACTTTTGCTTTTTTTTTTGAGGTACACCACGAAGGTTTCTCTAGATTTTTGTGCACAATTAATTTTCTTTTCTCAAGTTCCATGATTCCGTAATTTCGAGATGCGTCGATCAATTTCTTCGTCAATGAAACATCAACACATGCCTTTCAAAACGTTTTTTGTTCCAACCACCAGGGACGTGGTGGTGTATTAAACCATGCGCCCAGATTTACTTTGAATCAAGCTTTAGTGCTCAGTGCGTGAGTGGTAAAATTCTTTGGGCCCGACTGTGGACTAAGGGTAATTTTTAGTTTTCATCTTCCATATCCACACACATAACACTTCTCTTCTTGTTCCATGATGATATATACACTGCGCTTACGATTTTCTAAATATTTACTGATTTATCAACATATCAACACCGGACACAAGTTCACAGATCACTTTGAGGTTATGTTGCACTGCCCAAGTAACTATTTTAGTTTTATTCCAGCCGTATAGCATTCCTCCCGGCTTTGTTGATAAAACTACATTCAAAACTGTTTTGTCTACCAACACCTCCTCTATGCTTCATTAAAGCCAAAATTTGTACAAAGTGGCCCACTCTATAGACGGTTGTGAACACAAGTTAATAAAACCTTTACAAAACCATAAAGATTTTGAATATATTCTAGTGATAGGTTTTATGACCACTTGAGAACCTTCATAAAACCTTTTGGCTGCCATGAAAACCAGCATGCGGCCAAATGGCCACAGCTGTCAAACTTCATTGTGATATCGTGGTTGGTTTTTGTTGTTCTGCTTTGTTCGATTCTCTGCTCTTCTGATTCATTTAGCAGTAAATAATATCGAAGAAAAAAGTCAAGTGATGCGGGAAATTTTGTTTGACAGCAAAATATCCAAAGCAAATTGAGTTTTTTTACAGCGTATCATGTTCCAAATCTTATGCGCATTTAATTTTGTGGTGAATATAGGCACGATGAGAGCCGAAAATTAATGCGCCTCGGAAATTGTGCGAGTTCACAACAACAAACAAAAAATTAATACAAATATATTCGATAAATTAATCATGAGTTTCTTGAAAATTGATGAAATTCAATAAGGTTATCTAAAAATATGCAGAAAATAGTCTCCGATTTATTAAGAATTTGGTGTATTTATTCTTCCCTATTTCAATTATTTTGTATATTTCAATATGGCGATTGGAAAAAAAATCACAATTCTGGTATAAAGCCAAATTATCTTCGTAATGACTACTTTAAAACTATTTGGTTATTGGGTGGCTTCCCTCAATGCTAGTTTGCCGTTTAATGCATTTACTGGATGCAAAATGGTTTTAAAATGCTTTTTCAACTGACCATTATAAGATAATATGAATGAGTCTTAAAACAGCATTTCAAAACAGCATTTTATGAGTTCATAAAGTCAAAATAAAACCTTCAATAGGAGTAAAAGGAATTTGAAAAAAAAAAGAGGTTTTAAGATCGTTTCAAACAAGCTGTGTAGGTTCCCATACACCTGACGAAGATTTGAAACCTATTGGCAACTCATGGTGTTATAATAAAACCAAATTGATTTCTAGTGGCTTTGATAAAACTCAATAAAGCATTTGGCAATGTTACTTGGGTGGTGAAGTTTTAGATTCCAGCTCTTTGCGAAATGCGACACTAGTCTGAATAAACTCCACTTGTTTCAGATATCATAAACGCAACGGCGCATCAACAGATCGTCGGATATCGAAAAATACGAAATAAAACAGGAAATTTAAGAAAACTTTCACCGAGCGAAAAATCGAGTCACGTAACTTGTTCAGTGTTGGCAAATCTCCTCGTGGAGGATCAATCTAAGAAAATCTTGGAAAACTGGGAAAACATAAATAAACACTTCACTTTAATACTATTTAATAAGTAACAAATAAAAAACTGAAACTCTTTTTCAAACAATCACTAGCTAACGCGAATAAATTCCTTTAAATTCCTATAGAGACGGACCAGCCAAAGGCTGAATGTCTCTCAAATATAGAAATCTAATCCAATCCTTTAAATTTAACTAGAAAAAAACTTATCCTTTGACAGATAGGCCTATTTCGCCCGCGACTTACAGACTTCTTCAGTTTCGAGTGCTCAAGTCGAATCCAGACACAAGTCGAGTGAACCAATATAATGAATTATGATCCACACACTCCCGACGAATAACTAAATCTCACCGGGAGCCATCTTTACTGTTCTTTTTGCCTGTGATATTTCGGTCGCTCGCGCCACCGAACAATAGATGATCGAAACATTAGATAAAGCGCTTTTCGCGATAACAACCGTTCACAACCGATGCTCGAAGCAGTCTCTATAATGATAATTTTCGAAGATATCGATAAACATTTACTGTTCCGGGCATTCCGTTTTTGCTTGGAATTCAATATTATCCACTCGAAACGAGACGCTGTTTCACTTGGCACCACGTTTTGGTAGTTAGACCTCCCACGTGATCATTTGGAAGAGCGCCTCACATTTGACTGTGAGGATTTCATTCATTCATTCATTCATGCGATATGGAAGAAAGTTGTTTGCTGCAATAAATTTGGATTTGATGTTTGAAAAACCTACTTGCTCTAGTTGCTTCCCTTCCGAACAGACCTTGGAATCAGTTCAGTGTACATATTTGCTTTCCCTAAATTAGTTTCCATCTCGGATGCTATTAATAATCTTCCGTGACGTCTGTCGTAAACTGAGTGCCATCGATTGTACGTCTATTTATTTGCATTGGGGGTGGTACACCAGTATTGGATGATTATTATGACTTCGAAATTTGGATCACAGAAATCAAAGCTCGGCTAATTGCCAATTTGTATGCCAGGAAAATTATGAAACTATGTTTTTGCGAGCCGTGATATGAGCAGATCAATTTTCTGATTATAATAGACGTTCACCAATCAATTTTCCTTACATCGCTAGTTTATTACCAACAAACTGGCAGTTAGTAATGAAATCATAAACGATGAATAGGTTTTATTGGTATTGCTCCGTGCGGCTCACACTATTGCTTACCCATTTTTCAACTGTCAAATTTAATTTAATGTTTTATTGCCCTTTGTCTTAGGTTGTTTACGTCTTACGGCATGAATATCAGTCAACAACAAAAACAACGGCAATCATGTTTTGCCGCGTTTTATCTTCGAGAAATGGTGTCATTACCAGAACTGTTCCGGTTCTTTATTTGATTAGATTAATTTTTTCGATGATGTGTTTTTCCTCGTTGGACACGGGAGAAGGGCCTTTCCTGGTTGATCGATAGTCTTCATCAACTTATAGTTTGGTTTATCACGGTAAAACAAACGAACTTTCGTTGACAAAAGTCGTTGTTAGCTTTTTCTTTCAACAACTTAAAAGATGTCGCAAAATAAGGCAGTGTGATAGATGCAAGGAAACAGCCGAGCTTGTTTTTGAAATACAAAACTTGTGTTTGTTCTAAAAATTAGGCCTTCAATTATGACAAACAAATGTTAAAAAAATCGTTCAAACACACGGTATAAGGTTTGTATTCGTGATAATCTGGAAACATTTGAAACACTGTAACTTATGAAACTGTTCACACAAACAGCGCACGGTGCCTGTGAAGAGATCGTAGCAAGCTCTGCCCACGAACGGTTGGGTTTTGGCGAGGTGTCACGTTTTTGACGTAGACTACGTCTTACGGCAAGGGTAGGGTGTCAATTAAAAATCTAAAAATAAGCGACCGTCACGAAATATCGTTACAAATGAAACGCTAATAACTTAATAAATGCTCAATAAATTTTCTAGATGTTTACATCAATCGGTTGGTTTCCCACAAATCAATGCAATTAACAAACATTATCCGTTAACAATTTGAGACTATTGAAAGTAACGAAAATGAAAGGTGGTGTCTTATAATAATGTTTTGCAGGCTGGATGTCATAAATTCACAGTACTTTCCTATCACAGATTTCAAATGTGAGCAAGGGAGGTCTCATATTCAGCACTGAACAATATAAAAGCAAATTTTCGGCAGTGCGGAGCGGCAAGGCGCCAACGTTGGATTTGGCTGCTGGTGGTGGCAACCGTTGCTAGGCAGCCATTAATTATGCAGTGGTGTACTAGGCAGTCGGTTGCTAGCCGGTGGGCGCAACCACGAGGCGCTTGTGTGTGTGATCTCGTTGGTAGCCATCTTAGGTAAGCCGCAACGTGCAACGGCTGAAATAACCTGCTTCTTCAAAAGACCGAGAAGGTTTTAATAATTATGCGGACAGTTTCAAATCCGTCCTTTTCAGGACGACTAATTCAATTTTGAAAGAGTTTGTTTGATTGGAATTTATTCAACATTACTATCCAAGTTCTAACCAATTGACTGCCAGTGGTGGCTAAAACAATTTAAGTTTCCTCTTCATTGCATACCTTGAGCATTGTGTACATTTTTTCAAATGGCTGCCGTCATGAAAAATTTAAACACCGGACGCTTATAACTCTATCGTTTCTTGATTGATTTATTTTTTAGATTTTTGATCTGATCAACTAGAGGTTTTTACGATTGCCATGTTATTTTACAAACAAAAGATGAATATATTTCGCGTACAATTCGTCAATCGGTATTGGAAAATTTTAAAGAATGTTTTGTTCCGGCAAGTATCAAGAAATTTCTTGCGTTTGATTTTCGCTTTGATATTCGAAAAGGATATTCCGAAGTAACATTCTATGCATACAAAAATTAGTACAGTTATGAAAAGTTATTTTGTTGTTTTAACGACTAGAGTTGGATAGAGTTTTACTTCTAGAAAGAATTTTTTTTTTTTGAGAAGCTGTGAAGGTGAGAATAAGTGCGATGCCTAATCTTTTTGATGCCAAACGTATGCGCAAATTTCGGAAGCGTGTTGAAATCGAACATATGGAAAATCCTTCGATCATGTACCGATGCCGAGTGAACTCGTGATTATCAGGCAAAACTTAAACGTTGCCAACTACTGGTTGAGATGCTGGAGAAGGGCCTTCAACTTGAGGCCGTATCATCATTTCAACCTTTCTGAAGAGTGTACAATAGAATTTCCTAATTTTGATAATGCGTACTAGCATACAGGGTCCTCCCTTAGCTCAGTCGGTAAAGGCGCGGCTACAAAGCAACACCATGTTGGACGGGGCTGGGTTCGATTCCCGGTCTGGTCTAGAAATTTTTCGTTAAGACAAATTTCTCAACTCCCTGGACATATAGGATATGATTGTACTTGCCACACAATCATACTAATGCAAAAATGGTAACTGGCATCGAGAGCTCTCAATTAATAACTGTGGATTTAGAATACTTAGTTGAGAGCAAGCAATATGATAACTGCGAAAGCAATAAGCTTGAAACGCTAAGAAAGAATAAGAAGAAGACTAACATACTTACTCACTTATGCTAACTCAACGTCCAATTAGAACAGTACTCGCGTTGCAACATAGTTTGAAATAAACATTTAATTTTCTGCATTATCTAATGCGAATACAGGGAATGCTAGATTTGACACGAATTCATGGAATATTTCATTTAAATGTAAACCTGATATCACTGAAATCAGGTCTGTTGTATGAAAGATTTCAAACAATTTCTTTTTTTACGCTTGTTTTGGCTTTCAATTGAACAACGGAGAATTTTACGCGTCTGCTAAAATTCATTATTATTTTTTCTGTGAATGTAAGGCTACGAAACTAACGAAACTAATCAAACGGTTTAACGTAGTCTACGTCAACCGGTCGTGTGTTAAACGCAACCCCATTGATTTTTCTGTATTTTTAGTGCGATGAAATTAATCTACATAAGAATCTCAATAATAACCTTAGTCGCGAGTGTTAGTGAATGCTGTGGTTATGACCACAGAGTCATACCTAAATATCATTTGTGTGTTGAACAGACCTAAAATTCGGTGTAAATGGATTTCGAGAACGAACCGATTGGTACACTCTTGCCGATTGTTGCGGGTGTGCGCTTTCCATTTTACTGATTTATTTGCCATTTTTGCTAAAAAGAATACAGACACTTCTTTATTTAACTACAAGTATGGGGAAGTCTTTGAATGCATGTTTTGCTACATCCATTATTTGGTATACGTATTTGCTTTTTTAGCTGAATATTTGAATAAAGTACAGTGTCTTAAGTTGGTTCCTTTTAACACAATTGAAGTTGAACACATCATTTCAAACCCTGAAGCAATATTTAGTGGCTGTATATGCATTGCATAGTAATTTTTTGCTTCGTTTATAAAACACATAATTGATTCCACAGGTCCAAATGTTCGATTGATATTTGGATGATGAACCAAAAAAATATGCTTCGGCTTAAGATCTTTTTAGAAATGTGTTTAATATGAATTGTGATGATGACTGATTAAATCTCGTAGTGCATCATGTTCTTCATCTACAACCGAGCACTTCAAACACATATCTAATAATCGTACCAAGTTAGTACAATAAATCTATACTTCATCCTCACTTGGGACAAACTTCCCAACAATAAATGTAAAATAACGGCTGAATATGCGCATTTCATTCGATGTTAAACTTTTGACGAAAGTAGCGATAATGAACTATCCGACCAAAACTTAGACACCTAGAATGTTATTAAATAAATTTAATCACACCGAAAATTGATTTTATATACAGTGTTGGGTCAATTCATACTTTTCCTCGTTTCAGAAGATTAATTCTAGGATTTATCCAGGACACAAGGAAGTAACACCCATTCCAGTTTATCCCTTTTACTAGTTTCAGAGAGCGAACGATGGCGCTTAAACCTAGGCTCATGAGCCAGGACACATAGTGGAAACACCTTGGTCTTTCTCAAAGAAGTCAGGATAAATGGAGTACACAGCTCGAAAAAGTAGTGTGGATTTCTGTTCAATGTGATGCACATAAATGGAGCATCACAAAACTTACAAACGTACATCATAAATCGTGTGAAGTGCTAAGACATTCCATACATTGTCGATAATGTTGTATGCAAAAACTCGTCTTTGTTAGAACTATTTTAGAGGTTTTCCGATTAGAAATAGTTTATAATTATGTTTTCCTGTTCTTGTAATATGTGAATGTATACAAGTTTGATGTTTGTTATTATTATTTATTGAATCTAGTACAAGTTTGATATTTGTTTTTTTGTTATTCATTAAATCTAGTAGGTGTAAGAATAATTAAAAGCACGCACACGTTAAATTAAATAAGAGTGAACATGAGCAAAATTTGTAACTCACGAGTTTAGTACACACAACACAAAACATTCAAATCTGCAGCTCGGAGAAGTTATCCAGTACCATACCAGCCAGTAATCCTCGTTGTACTAAAATATATTAGTACAGGAAATTATCCAGTGCTAAACCAGACAGTAATCCTCGTTGTACTAAAATATATTAGTACAGGAAATTATCCAGTGCCAAACCAGCCAGTGAGCCAGTGCCAAACCAGCCAGAAAAACAAGATAAGATTGAAATAATTTTATTCAATTTTACCTTTAATTCGCGAATAAAAATCAATAGCTCTGTTAATACGCCCCTCGATTCGGCGAACCCCTCGTATCGCTGTCAAACTACGACGACGCCTGTCATCGATTGAGCATGAGCACAAAGCCGCGGCGTGAGCTGTCACGTAGGATGATGTAAGCGAATTGATCGGGAAACAATAACCAAAAGAATTTGTGCTCTATACGCTAGATTACGATCTAAATGTTTATAGTTATTAGTGATTTACATATATACATACAATTCAACGGTTGAATATTAAAAATTAGTTGATACCATTTATGCTCTATATTCTCTATGATACTAGTTTGTTATTGACTACTGTTCTTATGATATCCTGAAATTACAACTATGAACTAAAAACGAATTACAACTATAAAAACAAACTAGAAACCACTACTAAATCAACACACTACCTAAGTGAACGGTAAGAACAGAATTCATTACATTTTAATTCAAAGTGATGTATATTAAACACTGATTTGCAACAGCTAGAACTGCACCTGAGGTTAGGTTAGCACAAGTCGGACTCGGACTGTTCGAAGAGTAGAAGAATTACTAAATGTAAGTCTCGAAGTCTGTACTTTAACATTTATTTAATGTTGCTCTTTTTAGGAATTTATAACATTTTTGTTACACGCGGTAATAAAAGGTTTATTGGATTCGGTTTATTCTGGTGACATTCGCAACTATTCTTCCAACAAGCTCAATTAAAAAACAATTAGCCATGAAAACTTAGATCTGTAAATAGCCGACCCTGGGTAGAAAACCCGAATTAATCCACCGATGGTAAGACTGAACCCTTCTTACACTTCACCAGAATTACGAACTCAAATGTGGCCAATATGGTACTAGATACATATTTTCATCAGAAATTCCAGGAAAATCCAGGAATATTCGATATGTCATACATTCAGTTCATAAAATGAATTATTTGTCAATCCTGAACGTATTGTTCATCGATGTGATTAAAATATTGCCATTAATAGTCATTAACGACCTGTTTATGTTATTTATATAAAAAGAGAAATTACATAAATATTAGAAATTCCATATAATCAGTCCATAGAATGAATTATTAGACAATCCTAAGCGTCCATTTTGATTATCGATATTGATTCAAGATGCATAATAAGTACATGTTCGTTGAAAATTGTGTAGTTATAGTAAAAGGAAACTTTGTGTAATTTTCGAATATACTCGTTGCAGTTCAAAACACACAAATAACACAAGTAGCTCAGTATGTAATTGGAGACTAAACTGTAAACTGAGTCGAATGGTATATGACACTCGGCCCTCGGACACAAAGTCGAGTTTTCAAGCAATCTTAATACTCTTCTTTTGGTGTAAGACGGTCAAAACAAAAGAGGCCTTTAGAGCCCACCCTCAATGGTCCCCGTGGCTTAGACCAGGGATCGAGGGCATTGAAGGAGGGTCCGTCTGACCCCCTAGTCACACGGACCGAAAATATTCGTTGATTAACTTAGTTATCAAGTGGATAATTTAATTGCCGTTTATTTTTTAATCTTCTTTTACACCCATCGCTAAACAGTGGGCCTGGCCGTTTTAATATTTTTGCCATATTACAGATACAAATTTTAATGTTGCTAAGAAAAGTACTCGCTATAGTATTTTCCAGGATGCTTTTAATTACTGGCTGGGTGAACGTTATTATAGAATAGAATAGAAATCAAACAGCGCTCGGTGCCTGTACTTAGAAAGTCTATGATCTTTGTCTATGGTTTTGATCAGGGATGCCAGAAATACAGACAAGTCTGTTTTTATGCAGAAAATTGATCTTGCATACAGACCTTTTACAGATTGCAGACGTTATACAGATATTGCGATTAAGTTACAGTTGTCTACAGGCCTTTATGTCCACCAATAAGATATAAATGATTCTGAAACGATTTCATTTTACATATGTTAGTATGTTTTGTTTGTTGACGTAAAACATTCTCTATTCATATTAAGTATCCAAGCAAATTATTCCACCTCTCAGTTATATCAGGGCCTTGTTTTGAAGCTCCTTAAATATCTAAGCAGACTTGAAGTTGAGTCATCATTTTTAATATTTAAAAAAATAAGCGAACTAATTTTAAGGCTTCGGCCTATTTATAGCGAACCAATGGTTTGAGACTTCAGTAACTCAGAGAATATTGTTTGTAAAACAATTTTTACACTCTACTCGACTTAAAGATTGTAACGTGGTGCGTTTATTTGGACAAATTTTGTAAATATGTAAATTTATTTATATGAGATTTGTAGTTCAAAGTTGTGTTGATAGTAGATTATTCGTTTTCAATTGATTTTTTTGTTTTGATTCATGTTTTCGGTTGAGCATTTGTAGGGGTTTGATAGGATGATAGATGGAAGCTTTTTTATAGCACGCTAAGATGAAAGCTTCTTTTTATGGTTACATATGCGAAAGAGATGGAAATCAAATGAACACCAAAATACAGTAGCTGAGCCGAACAGCATTTCTCACGTCCAATTCGATCTCTTAGATTCCGTGGTTTCTTGGGCAATGGAAGTTTTAATCCCGTCCATTTAACTAACGAATCGTCTGGAAAGCAGTTGTGTTTGTCGAGTTTTTTTAAGTGTGCCAAGTGCTTAATCAAAGGTGATTTGTTGAAATAATGGCTTGAGTTAGCTCATAGATGTAACTTTTTTTTATTCTATGTTTTTAGTGTTCTTGTATATAGCATACCGTCCAACGCATCGACTGAACAGGAAATCGCTCTGGTTGAATCAATGATTGCCTCCGGACTACATCAGATCAACAGGCTGCTAAACTTGAATGGTCGTATACTTGACTTGGCATTTGTTAACGAACTAAACGACGTTGAACTTATTGAACCTCCGTCATCCCTCCTCCGAATTGACAACCATCACAAGCCATTCGTTCTTCGCATTGACGTGAATGCCTCCTACGTGCAACCAGCTAGCGACTCGAACGTCATTGATGTTTTCGATTTTCGACGTAGCCACTTTCCGGAACTGAATAACGCTTTAATGGACGTCGATTGGATTGAAAAGTTTCGTGCAAAAGATACGGATGAAACGGTACGTATGTTTTATGACAAATTGTACGACATTATGGAGGAATATGTTCCACGTCGAACAAATAGGCCTCCTTCGTTTAAGCAACCGTGGTGGACAACTGAGTTACAGCATCTCCGTAACATTGTGCGAAAAGGTCGTAAACGCTATTTTCGATCACGGACTACTGTGAACCGGATCAATCTACAGTCGCTCAAAACCCATTACGCCAATTGCCAGGACGCTGCTTTTCGTTGCTGTATAAGGCGATTGGAGCAGACTGCGAAGCAGAACCCGTCATCCTTTTGGTCGTATATTCGAAGCCGTAAGCAATCTAACCGGATCCCTTCGGACATGACTTTTAAAGAAACTTCGGCCGATTCACCTCACGAGCTAGCTAATCTGTTTGCCGATTTATTCAAAAATGTACACACTCAAACGGCACCAACTTTTTCCGCTGACAGTCTTAAATCCTGCCCTGCTTTCAATTTGAATTGTCCTGCTCTAGTTGTGAGCCAACATGAAGTTTTGTCAGCCCTGGAAAAGTTGGATGTGTCGAAAGGGTCGGGCAAAGACAAGATACCTCCGTCGTTTTTAAGAGAATGTGCTGACTCACTGAAGATGCCTTTGACGACTATTTTTAACAGGTCACTCAGTGAAGGTACTTTTCCCGAAGCGTGGAAGTTAGCCTCAATCACACCGATTTTCAAAGCTGGTAACAAACATGCTGTTGAAAATTACAGAGGTGTTTCGATTTTATGCTGTATGGCCAAGGTGTTTGAACAATTGGTTCACAAAGCTCTTTACGCTGTATCTCAACCGCTGATTTCTGAATTGCAATATGGTTTTGTTACGAAGCGATCCACGACAACGAATCTGATGTCTTACGTAAATTTCCTATCAACAGAAATTGAGAATCGTCATCAAGTTGATGCCATATACTTCGATTTTTCAAAAGCGTTCGACAAGGTTCCTCACACTATTGCAATTGACAAGCTGAAGTATCTGCGCTTTCCTGATTGGATCACAAAGTGGTTGCGCTCTTACTTATCTGGTCGGAGCGCTTTCGTCAAATTAAACGGTAGTCGGTCACGCGTTTTCTCCGTCACGTCTGGTGTACCGCAAGGAAGCGTTCTGGGACCACTGATTTTAATATTGTTCGTGAATGACTTGTGCTTTCGGCTGAAATTACGCTTTCTCCTCTACGCTGACGATCTAAAAATCTACAAGGTTATATCATCGCATCTCGACAGTTGCGCTCTTCAGGCTGACATCGACGAGATTTTGTTGTGGTGTTCTGAGAATGGAATGGAACTGAACATCAAAAAGTGCAAAGTTATTTCGCTCACCCGTCGGCAATCCCGAACAGAGTTTGAATACTCCATCAGCTCAGAAGCTATGGAGCGTGTTCAAGCAATTCGTGACCTAGGGGTTACTGTAGATACAAAACTCCGGTTCAATGAGTATATTAGCACAACTCCCGCAAAGGCCTTTGCAGCACTGGGTTTATTCGTCGCAATACAAGTGGTTTCGCCGATATATATGCTCTCAAGGCGCTGTACTGTTCGATCGTTCGTAGGATCATGGAGTATGCTGTTAGCGTGTGGTCGCCTTATCACTCAGTTCAGATCATCCGGATGGAAAGGGTTCAACGCAATTTTGTACGGTATGCTCTTCGTCAACTTCCGTGGAATGACCCAGCAAATCTACCTGACTATACGAGTCGTTGTAGACTGATCGATTTAGAACAGACGTACTAACCTACAGAGGTTATTTGTCTTTGACATTGTCGAAGGTGGTGTAGATTGCCCGGCGCTGTTGCAAAACATAAATTTTTGTGCACCTTCTCGCCAGCTTCGTGACCGTAGTTTACTTGTAGTCAGTCGCCATAGAACTACGTATGGGCAAAACAACCCTTTCGATAACTGTGTTAGATCGTTTACCAATGTGAGTGCTGTTTTTGATTTTAATATATCTAAATGTGTGTTCAAGAATAGAATTAGAAACCTAGGTTAAGTACCAGTCCGTTGAGTTTTTTTTTTTAAATTCGAGACGAAGAACAATAAATAAATAAATAAATACATGTTACAAATATCTGTGAAGATTGTAAATACGTACAAAAGGTAATGTTACTAAATGTTTAATGTCACGTAATTGTTGATTGTAATTTTTGTCATTTCGCGTTGGAAAGCTCGTTCGACGGGCTTTTTGTGTTGTACGGGCTGGATAGCTACTCCTTGTTCGGCGATCGTGGACGCTGAAAGGAAGGTGTTTTTTTGAGCGATAAATTTAATATCGTCTGCAAGAACGCCAGACTCGTGCGCCCTGCAAAGGCCCGCCTATTTTAGGTAGCTAAACAGAGGAGAGTGAAGATCGTCCGAAAGCAGGTTAAATTATTCCGACGGTCGTCAATAATCCGTCGTAGTTCCACCCTACGTTACAACCCCTGTGGAACGGAAATCGAGAGCGTGGTTTCAGTGATCCGTTGCCAAGTGCCGGACGCTGAACCGGACCTTACCCAAGATATAGTAAAGGGTGTCCACAGTTAAATTGCATCACTTTAAACTCGTCCTCAAAAACAAGTCTCTCAAACGATTCAGGGAATAAAATATAATGTATAGTCTTGGTTTAAGTATTTTTATTTCACTCTATTTCTTTACCAAATCCAAAAGCCCGAACTTTCTTCTTAATATTAGGTGCGCAACTAAGTTCTCGCTGTTTTTTGGTGAAAAAGGAACTTTATTTTGAAAACAAAGGTTACAAACGAATTATTCAAAGTATTGTCCATCACTAGCTACGACTTTTTCCCATCTTTCTGGTAGAACGTGAATACCATTTCGATAGAACTGTTCGTCTTTTGATGCTATCCAAGAATCAAGCCATTTTGAGATGTCATCATATGAGTGGAATTGCTGACCAGTGAGACCATGTGCCATCGAACGGAACAAGTAATAATCGGACGGTGCAATATCAGGAGAATATGACGGGTGGGGTAGGACTTTCCATTTGAGCGTTTCCAAGTAGGTTTTCCGGTAATGGTTTCGTTTGGTTTCAACCGTTCCCCGGTAATGGTTTCGTTTGGTTTCAACAGCTCATAATAAATAACACCAACTTGGTCCCACCAAATACACAGCATAACCTTCGCAGCGTGAATATTCGGCTTAGGCGACGATGTTGAAGCATGCCCGGGCAGTCCCCATGAATGTTTCCGTTTTGGGTTACTGTAATGAATCCATTTTTCGTCACCCGTCATAATGCAATGTAGAAAACTCTTCCTTTTTTGCCGCTGGAGCAGTTGTTCACAGACGAAAAAACGACGCTCAACATCTCTTGGCTTCAAATCGTAAGGAACCCAAGTTCCTTGCTTTTGAATCATTCCCAACGCATGCAATCGCTTAGAAACGGCTTGGCGGGAAACTCCTAATCCTGAACCAAGCTCTTCTTGCGATTGACACGGATCCTCATCGAGCAATGCCTCCAATTCAGAGTGTTCGAAGCTTTTTGGCCTTCCTTCACGCGGACGATCACCAACACTGAAATCACCGTTTTTGAAGCGACGAAACCAATCACGACACGTTGTTTCACTCAGAGCAGCATCACCGTAAACTTTTTGGAGCTTTCGATGTGCTTCAGCCACCGTTTTCTTCGAATGAAAGAAGAAAATCAACACTTCCGGCAAATGACGATTATTTGGCACGAAATCAGACATCTTCAAACAACCAAAATATATAACACTAATCCAAAATCACTGATTTGGCAAAGCGGTTTGTTTACCATATGTCTGAGCTTGGTTTATGAAGCTTGAGATGTACAACATTCGACCAGCACTTACTACTGGTGCCATCTATTGCTAAACAGCGGGAACTTAGTTGCGCACCTAACCACGCAGAAGATTTTGTACAACGCTTGAACCGACATTTTTTTCCGCTTTCAACCATGACTTCAACATTTTCTGTTCTGTATTGACAACTTTTCCATTTTTACGAAGTTCATGCTTCATTATAGCCCTATATTTTTCAATTGGCCGCAACTCTGGAGAGCTTGGGGGATTAAGATCCTTCGGCACGAAACTGACACCATTCGTCTTGTACCACTTCAGAACATCCTTGGAGTAGTGACAAGAGGCTAGGTCCGGCCAAAAAAATGTAGGAACGTTGTATGTTTTGAGAAATGGAAGTAGTGGTTTTTTCAGACATTCATTCATGTATACTTGACCATTTACAGTTGAAGTTGTCACGAAATGCTTGCTCCGTTTACCACACGAGCAAATCCCCTGTCAAATCATGAAATTCTTGGGGAACTTTGACACTTGCTGTTTTCTGAGAGACTCCGGAACATCGAACTTGTCTTTCGCAGTCACATACTGGTGCCGGGAATTTGTTTAATGTCCGCTTTTACGTGTGTTTCATCGTCCATGATGCAGCAGTGCGGTTTCGTCAACATTTGTGTGTACAGCTTACGGGCACGTGTTTTAGCTGTCCTATTCTGTTTTTCATTGCAGTTTTTTGAACTTTGAATGAACTGAGCAGTTGGGTTTGCGTTTAAAGGCAGCAACCACTCGCTTGTGAACCTTCAAACAGTACGGAGCACTTTTTCTAGCACTCACCGTCTTCCGATCGACAGTTAATCGTTCCCCGAAACATTTTATGACACGAGACACTGTAGACTGGTGAATTTTCAACATCTTTCCAATGGCTCGGTGCGAAAGAAGTGGGTTGTCGAGGTGCGTGTGTAAAATGTTCTCGCGCACTTGCTGTTCCATCGACTCCATTTTCGAAACTACGACACATTTCACAATGAAACTCACGCAGTGTAAACAATACACGCTGAGGTCATTTTACCCAAAGTTTCGTTAAAATCAACCCAAAGGGTGAAATGTTATTGCAGCTTATTGAAAGTGATGCAACTTACGAGTGGACACCCTTTAGTCTCCCTTAACCCCGCTCGGTCATAGCGGAAAGGTACGCGAAGCCGGGTCGCTTGGGAAAGGGAGCTTCTATATTAAAGGTGACGGTCAATTCCGGTCGCTATCGATAAATTTCAAATCGGAAGCCTTCCGTCCAGCCACCACTATCTCTGCAACTTTAGTTTCAGCCGTACTGCGCACGGGTTCTGGTTCACTTCTTCACGCCATTTGTGCGGTCAAGCGGCGCCATCTCGGAACCGCCGCCATCGCATCAAATTATCGTCGCTTCGTTCCGTCGCCATAATTGCTTCGTTTTGTCACCGTCATCAGAAAAATCCTGCGCAGATATGTCCTTACCACGTTTTATGGCCATGAATAATTAAATAGTTTGATAATTTATGAACAAGTACTGTCCAACCCGAATGAATTTTGTGAATAGACGTGTAAGAGATTAATATTGGAGGTTTTGTTTAGTTTCCGTTTTTTTTTAATTTCGTTTCGTCCTTTAGCTGGCTCATTCGTTATTTTTAATATTACGTTAATTATCTGTTTACATCAAGCACACTCGTTTGAAAAAAGGTTCGTTGGCTGGTTTTGGCTTAAGCCAAGAGAGATTACGGAATTTATTTTGGCGGAACTGCATTAATCTAATCGGCAAAGGGTGTTCGTTTGAGTTTCCGGAAGCATGTATATGTGGATTTGAAATAGATTTTCTCTCAAGTACCGTATGGGTGGTCCCTCTGAAAAACCAGTTTCAAGGTTAGTCGCGCTTACTCAACACGACCGGTGGTCTCCCTTAATGGGAGTGGCGTTTAAGCCATCGCGTTTGACTGGGATTCAAGACCCTTCCCCCCGCACGGTTGAAAGATACGAACGCATTTTCTAAAAAATAAACGTAAACAACCATCCCATCATCTCAAATACACAACGTGAGTTATGTAGGCTAAAACTTACAACGATGCGCAAATGCGAAGCTGAAAATAGCATAAAAAATACTGTAAAGGGATGCTTCAATACAAAATGACAATAACAATTATATTTTTTATGTCTGGATGTTGCAGATTGTGGTCCTACTGCAATTGTAGACGGACCCACATTATCATAGAGACGAGAGAAAAAAAACAATTAAAACCACTACACAACACCTGAGAACTTCATGGATGATCTGGAACCAGACACCGTATAAAGAATACTTCCATTTTTCGTGCCTACATCGCGTAGGTGGTGCTGCCACCCTAGGTATAGCCGACGCAACACAGCGTTTCCCACTCAGCCACTGGATGCCAGGACAGACGCTGATTGAGCTGCACCTCCTTGGTGGACAAATGCTTGGCACGCTCCTCCTCAATCTAGCTGTAGTCAGAAGGACAACAGTACCCAGGCAGCACTACCAGCCAAGTACGCAACCCTTAGCTGGTTTTCTTTGTCATCTCTTCACCCGTGGAAGCATCAAAGAAGGTTTCTATTATGTTGGGCAAAACCAAAAATGTGTTCTAGAAGCAGATGATAAAACATAAATTGGGGGCGACCCCGCGACCCCGGCGTAGTGATAAACATCCATACCTCTCACGCCAAAGTCACGAGTTCGAATCTCATCCCCGGACAATTTACGAAAATACCCAAAAAGGTATTTGAGTGACTACGACGGGAGATGAACCAGCCCAGGGCTGAAAATCTCGATAATAAAGGAAAAAAAGGACAAACATTGTTCCCCGTGGTCAAGAACTATTGAATTCGTCGAAAAAAGAAAATAAATTGTATTTTAATTAATCAGTAAGTCAAGATTCTGCACTCAATTATCGTCAGAGGGTCAACGTCTCTATGGTCGCACCTTCCGGAAGTGATGGAAAGTCTTCTAAATACAGAGGAAAATAATGAATTTTAACAAACGTGTTAAATTTCCCATCGTTTAATTGCAATCCAAAGCAAGCTTAAACATTGAAATTGTTTGCAATCTTTCATACAACAGACCTGATTTCAGCGATATCTGGCTTGCATTTACATCAAATTTTGAGTAATTCATGATCAGGGCCCAAAAGCCAAGTAAAAAAAAAACAACGAGAATGTGCACACCAAAAAGTAGTCGTCGGAAATGCCCTAATGCAGTCTTCTCCGTGTACGCTTTGCTAATCCGATCACTACTACATGAATATTAATGTATGTGTGCTATGATGAAGACGTTGTTTGGCTACAGTAACCTTTATTCAGTAAAATGGCGTCGAATCAAGAACGCGTGCGCGAAGCAATTTTGCACAAAAGAGTGGAAAATCTAGATATGTCGCACGGCGATATTGCCAAGTCATTAAAAATCGCAAAATCGACGGTTACTAAAGTGCTAAAAAACTTTCAGCAGCGCTTAACTTTAAAGAGAAAGGTCGGTTCCGGAGGTAACCATGATTCTCGTTTCGTCGCGGAGAGGAAGAAAGTGATTAAAGAATTTAAGAAGAAACCGAATATCTCCGTTCGTGATGTGGCGAAAAAAAGTGAAAATGTCTCCATCGTTCGTCCAGAAAGTGAAGAAAAGTGCAGGCTTGAAATCATTCAAAGTAGGTGTTGCTCCAAATCGTAACGACAGCCAGAACAAGAGCGCAAAATCTTGATCGAGAAAATTATATGACACTATGCTGAAGGAATACGACTGCATAATATTGGATGACGAAACATATTGCAAAGCTGACTTTAAGCAGATACCGGGACTACAGTTTTATACCTCGTTGCAAAGAGGAAATGTTGCTGATCGTTTTAAGCAAAAAAAATTGTCGAAGTTCCCAAAAAAATACCTCGTATGGCAGGCAATATGTGGATGCGGTCTCAGAAGCGACATCTTCATCACGACTGGCACTCTAAATGGACAAATTTACGTAAAAGAGTGTCTGAATAAACGACTGTTGCCGTTCATTCGGGAACACAACGGTTCGGTGCTGTTCTGGCCTGACCTGGCATCTTGCCACTATGGAAAACTGGCTAAGGATTGGTACATTGCTAATGGTGTAAATATTGTCCCAAATTATTGCAATCCGCCAAATTCGCCAGAACTCCGTCCGATCGAAAAGTATTGGGCTCTGGTCAAGAGGAATCTTCGAAAAACGAATAGCGTAGCAATTGATGAGAAAAGCTTCAGGCGTAACTGGCAGAAAGCTGCAAAATTGGTGACGGATGACACTGTGCAAAAACTGATGGAAGGTGTCAAACGAAAGGTGCGGGCATTTGGATATTACAGGTCAAATTGACTTAACTGTATATGTTTTATATTTGTATTTTTATGAAGTCTTAAATAAATGATTTAATTTTGATTGTTTTTTTTTTTTTATTTAATACCCCTAATTTCCCGTTGAGTATTTTTTGGGGGGTCCTTTTTTTATATAGGTCGTTGGGAGTGACGAAGCTAAGAAAGTCAATGCACTCCTTTGTTGTCCGCTTTTCTGGGCTAGAACACAGGCGTTTCCTACTTGTATCCAGGCTCTTCTTGCGTGAGAGGTTGTCTGTCCATTGAGATAGAGCACTAACTCTTGTCTTAGTCTTTTATGGCTTATGGTTATAGCGCCATTACTCGCTTTCTGAAAAGAGAAAAATGACTCACCGATAAACCCGATGGCCTTCTGCAGGTTACGTGAAAAAAATCCAACTCTCAAGAACTTCTCAAACCAGCAATTCCATCACTGCAGCCAGGTAACCAGGTGCACTGGTATAAACGTCCTTGTTTAGCTGCTCTTCCGGGGAACCTGGCGAATGTGACCGACGGAAAATTAGATTGGTTCGGTCGAGACTTCTCCTTTCCTTATAGTAAATAGCCCGCCCGCCGGGAGACCAGCACTAGCAAATGTAAGACACAATCCGGGAAAATTTTTAAGTTTCCTCCGCACCTACATGGCACGAGGCTGCGTTTCACGGCTTCTCTATTGTGAACAAGATTGTTTAGCACTGCACAGTTTCTCTCTTTATTCTAAAGACTTCTTCATCTCGAAACACTCTTTCATGACAAAAACGTTTCATTTAAGCGTACACATTATTTAAAAATCACTTCTAACAACAATTTTCCATTTTGAAAAATAAATTCGCAAAAATATGGAAAACAAAATTGACAGCTCCTTGAAAAAAAAGCCAACCGACCGTGAGCAGAGCCGCCTAGATCATCCAGGGAAAAAAATAATCATAATCACTACATCATTGATGATGAGATCTATATAAAAGCGAATTCCAAGCAGTTGCCAAGACAGGAATCTTTCACAGATAAGGAAAAGTTTGCTGTGGATGACCGCTACAAACGGAAGAAGCTGTCAAAATTTGCTTTGACACACGATCCCACCAAACTGTCCTGAACTTCATCCAATCGAAACCTATTGGGCCATGATGAGGTGTAAACTTCGGAAGACCAAAGAGGAGGTAACAGACGAAAAGGAAATGATGAGGGCGTGAACAAAAACTGAGAAAAACGTACCAAAAACGACCCTACAGGCTCTGACGGAGTTAATCGCAAATGTTGAGCATTTTACTCAAACTCATCCCAAGATATAACCGACGTCAGTAAGTTGAAATAAATACATACACTGCATTATTGTAAAAATTGTGTTTAATATCGATAACTGAAGCCAATTTACCAACCAATCTGCAGTGTCACAATAAATATCGACTCACCCTTTGGACACCAACCAATTCGAATTAACATTCCGGAAAAGCGCATAGTCAACAGAAACGTAGGTTAAACAAACCGTGATGTGGCCAAGTTTGTTTACAAAACCAATGCATAAATTAGGCTCACCATCTTCTGCGAAAACCATATGCTCTCGCCGGATAATTTTGGGTTTCCTACAATCCCCACTTTCCTTTCATAATGGCTCAAGTCCCAGAGGTAGAAACTGTTTTACACTCATCACTTGTGTTTGCAGCTAACAACCTAATGGAAAATCACTGCCAAAATCTGCCACAAAATGTTGTCAGCCAGAATATGGAAAGTTAGAGCCACGAGTGGGTAGATTCTACATCACCTAACACCGAAGACGAACGCTCGAAAACCTCAAAATCGAACAAGTCATGCAAATTAGTTCAACTCAACATTGCATTCGATTTTGGTTCGAACAAAACCACATCGGCTGAGTTTACTGTCTTTCCGCCACGTAATCGTGACTTTGGGAAACTCATTCGATAAGAAGATGCGACGTTCTGTCCCTTTCCCATGTATGTTCTAGATCGAAACTTTAGACGAAAATTACTTTGGAAAATGTTGTGTGCATGCTTTTGGGAACAATTCCCATCAAAGACCAAAAGCTTGTTTGCTTCCAACAGAGGTTCTGATAACCATTGTCGAAACAGTCGATCGCATGTAAGCTGAAAGGGCATTCAAGACAGACGACTTTGAAACGAACTTTTGTTCCGGTCTTTGTCGTCGTAAGACGTGGATTGTGTAGAGCAAGTCTCAAAGTCTTTGAAGATTCAAGGACCTCGATTGTAAGGATAATGATGACGTTGCTTTTCCTGTCTCT
>JAHHFK020002304.1:0-36131 GCA_024533555.2 Aedes koreicus
ACGTCAGTGTTATGAGAGCATTACAGGAGGATTCACCGAAGCTTTATGGCAAGGGTGCAACTCAGCTCTAATTTTCCAATTTAGAATTTCCAATTCTTTTTTTATGTTTTAATTTTTATGACTTTTGCATTGGCACCGTTGACAATTCTTGCAACCAATTTTTAAACGTTTTATTCAGTATATTTTACATGGAACACTTCAATTTATGTTTCCAAGCTAGAAGGATCATTATTCACTTTTTAGCTTAAATTTTATTACATTTGAACTGTTGGGCAGTGCAAGATTTTGTTTCACATAAATTACACTACACAAAGAAATTGTTACTTTTATTGGTGTCGGTATTTTAATTCGATTCATGCCAAGAAATGTAAACAATGAAAAATTAAGTGTCCCGAAACAGAACCATCGGCTCGTTCGATTGAATGGATTTTCTCGTTTCTTTTCACTGGATATTACAATAGCGCTCAAAAGTCCCTTGACAGTAGATTTTTTGACAAAAGAAAATTGACAACACAGCAAACCATTCCCGAAATGATGATTTTTTTTTTGTTGTGCTTCTTTATTTGCTCGGTATATGGGCTATATTAGTTTTGGCAAACATTCTTTTGCATATGAAAACTAATGTACGATCCATGAAAAAAAAATTAAATCGTTCCATTAAAAACGCATTCATGGCCCATAAAACTCTGGTCAATATTCATAATAAAATTGATATGATTCATATAATATATAAATGTGATCCATATTTTATATAAAATTTAGCAATAAAATGTCAAAAATGTACCATTATATATCTAAGGAATGATCGATAAAATTGTGCGATTTACCCGTAGACATGTTACAAATGATCCAAAGATGGTTTAATGGCGTTCCTTAAACTTGCAAAACTGATCCACAGAATGTCACTTTTGTGCAATGAAATATAAGCACATGATTGTATAAAAAATTAAACCCTAAATTGGAATGATTCCGGCATAATTTATGGTGGATCATACTTTTCTTTTTAAATGCATAAATTTGACTTGCTATGGACCATATTTAGAATTTTGGGATTCATTTTTCAAACCTATTATAGATCATTGGTGATTTATTTATGAAACATTTGCAACAACTTGTTCATCATGTGCATATATTTTAGTTCGCAAACGTTACTTTCTAAGGATCAGTTATACAAGTTTAAGGAATGATATTAAACCTTTTCTGGAACGTTTGCAATATGTTTACGGAGAATCCGTACAATTTTATCGACCATTCTCTAGATATATAACGATACATTTTTGACATTTCACTGCTAAAATGGATCACATTGCTGTATTTAATGGATCATTTTCATTTTTCAATAGATTTTCATCAGAGTCTTATGGGTCATAAATACGTTTTTTATGAAACGAATTTCAATTTTGTATGGATCTTTTCTTCAGTTTAATAGTGTGCAAACTTCTGGTCTGCTATTAGTTTTACATGGTAATTTTATAGTATAACATAGCATTTGCAACAGAATGAATGTTTAAATAGCAAAAAGAATCAAACTAGACGACGTGGATGCCCTCCCACGTTTAGGGAACGTGAACTGCAGTGTCTGGAAGATGGATGCTCACAAGCTCAAGTAGCACGGGATTTCCACATTTCTCGTCAATGAAATACGTAAACTTCCAGAACAAGAAAAAAGTGGAAACAGATAATTTCAGAAGCTCCTCGGGGACAGGTCGACCAAAAGTTACCACTGTGAGACAAGACCGTATGATTACAATTATGTTGAGAGTATACACTTAAAAAATATTCACTGGCTCGGTTAAACGTTAGCTGAATTCACTCGGCTTCATATTTAACTAGTAACTCGGCAAAAAATCTAACGATGCCGAGTCTCAGCATAAATTGAAACTGAAATATCGGGTAACTTCATTATCAAACCGATTCTCGGCAACACTAGGAGCCGAGCACAAACGTTTACCAAACTTCAACCGACCTCAGCTGCCTATCATGCCGAAATGTATGCAATGTTGTAAACCGAGGTTCGGCTGTTTATCTGTCAACCGCCATGCGCCATATTGTTTTCATTTGCAAGTGAAGTAAGTCGTATGTTGTTTGTGGAACGGTGAAAAACATACATTTATTGGCTCTACATCAATTACATTGATAAAATCTCGTAAGCAGTTCTACGCCAATTTACCCGGTTCATGGCTGCGCTCCATACACTTAGAATTATATGCTGAGTCTCACCTTTCTGAAACCGAGATCAACATCTAACTCGTAATTTCGATTATTTACACACAATTTAACCGAAATCTCGGTTAACCTCACATCTGTTTGTTTCGAATTTTAACCGATATATCAGTTTGCTCATGCCGAGATTCCTAGCTAACAATATGAGTTTCAGTTTGACCCAAACCGAGAGGTCGGCTGTGCGGATCTCGGTTTCAGAAAGCCGAGACTCGGCATATAATTCTAAGTGTGTAGGTCCCAGAAAAACTGCTACAGATATCAACAAGCAGTTGGTTGAATACTATGATTTAAAAATCCACACTTTAACCGTTAAGTTTCTTTAAACGGGATTGCATGGGCGTTGGTCGAGTAAGAAACTTCTCATTTCCGCTCTGCGTTGCTTTTAGTTTGGCTCACCAACTTTTGCTTTGGCTCACCAACTTTTACTCTAACTCCCCAACATTGGACTCACGAAGATTGGTCCAAAATACTCTGGAGCGATGAATCTAAAATCCAATTTGTTTTCCTTGGACGGGATAAAGTACGTACACAGACCTATCAATCGCAGAAATGATGTTCAGTACCAAGTTCCGACTATAAAGCATGATGGAGATAGTGTAATGGTATGGGTTTTTTTCTCCACCAAAGGTGTTGGATCATTGGTACGTATCAACGGCATCATGGACCAACTTTCGTATACAGATTTTGTTTTTTGAAAAATCACATGTTGCCGTCCGCAAGAAAGAAAATGCCGAAGAATTGGATTTTTCAACAAGACAATGACCCAAAACATCGACAATGTTGCTGCAGGAATATTTTAAAAAGGCCAAAATCAAAGTTCTGGAGTGGCGTAGTCAAAGTCCAGATCTGAATTTCATTGTGCAATTGTGGGAAGAGCTCGATTGACACACTACACACTACCAAAATGTCATGTAAATTTCTGTCCCCTGAGACCGACGCATGCAAGCGTCCTTTAGCACACAAGAATGAGTTGAATGAGATAAGAAAATAAATTCAATCAAACACATCTTTCGTCGAATTGCGTATGTGTCAGTTTCAGGAGACATAATTTTACACGAAATCTCTTTTTAAGTTCTCCGACTTTTACACTCATGAATTACGTCTCGTGAAAAATTCATAATTTTTAAGTGTGTACTCTAAATTGATGACATTTTTCAACGTTCTTCAGGACACAATGTACTGAATCCTACCGTCCTTCAACTACTACAGTACTACATCTAATCTATATTTGCATCCAAGTTGAGTAAAATGTGTCGTGGAGATTTTCTTGAACTTCGGTAAAAAATGCACTTGTCATGTCACAGTTGCTGGCTTCAAACCAAGGATTTTCGCGATGTGTTAAATACTGTGTTGAGATATGATGCAAAAAAATTATATTATGATTTTAATAGCAGTGCTTCTTTTCTAATCAAATCTGAACAATAACAAAACCTGACAACCTTAGTCTAGGAGGGAAGGAACAGTATCAATTTCTTTATCCTACCGATTCGATTGTGATGCTGTGACTTCTACTCCAACAGTTTCAGGAAGAGTGACGCGCCCTTCTTAACAAGCCATCCTATAGAAAGCTTAATAAGTATTGCGAATTGTTTTATTCGAATTGTTGGATCGTATCGTTGGAAGGAGATTCTTAATTTCCCGTGGATTTCGCGTGAGTGTCTCTGCTTACGGGTCCACCCTTCCGTTTTTGGCCCTACATACAGCGATATTGTGAATTCAGATCGATGGCTCGATTTGATATTGCTATTAAGTGGATAAGTGTGCTATTTTCAGCAATTCAAGAGTGTTCGGCACACTGTTTTAGTGGCTTTGTAATTCGTGCTCAGAATTAATTGTGCTATTTCCATGCTAAGGAAAGCATTCTGTGAAAACAACAAACTTATTTAAAACATATTTTTAAAAACTAATAAAAACTTGTAAAAGAAAAAAAGATAAAACTTGGTTGATTGTTTATAAATTACGGAGGTGCCAAACATTTCTTTGATATTCAATATTCATTTTGTTAAAGATGTATATGAAGCATGCACGAAAATGAATCCATCTCAGTCCAAAAGCATTCAAATTTGTTTACCATTTGTAATACATTCAAATATAAAGAAATACATCTTGCGAAGAGAATTCAAATGGACCACTAGCTTTCGAGCCCGAAAAATAATTTTCCACCTCCTTTCCCTGCTCTCTTTTCTCCCACGTTATACCTCTTCCTCCATAACTCCCTGAAAACGTTCAAAGCCCACTGTCGTCGACCGCGTTCTGGAGTGAGCGTCGATCGCGGGGAACACTTTGTGGTATACAATCAATCCCCACCGGGCGACCAAATTCCTGTATTGCGTTCAATTTCAATCGGTTTAGCAAACGATGAAGGATGGGAGCTACGGGATGATGGTGAGGTAAAAATTGGCAAGAAAGTTGAAAGGAATATTGGAAACCCAGAAGCCTGGCGTGCGTGCTGGCGGCTTCCTTTTGCGCGCGTATTGCTACTACTCGTTACCGGCCATGGCCACCCCTTTTTCACTCACAGTTCGTTCTTCCGGAAGTTGATGGATGGAGGGTGGAAAAGGCAAGATGGGTGCGTGGTGGAACATGCATGATGGATTTTCCTTATTTAGCTGGGCGTTTGCTCTCACATAGCGATAGGACGATTGGGTTTGGAAGCAAACGAATTGCGGGAACATTCATGTGGATGTGTGTGCGTTCGTGGGTATGGTAACGCTAAATCATTTCTTTTTTTTCTTTCAGCGGGTTTTTATCCTGAAGGCATGTTTTTTAATAATGTAGCGTTGGATGCTGGGAGTTTTTTTTTTTTGGGTTTCTTGATAGAAGGGGATTCTGAGAAATTGAAAAATGTGTCGCTTTCTACTTGATCAGACTGAAGAATGTGTGCTTAACATGAAATTATGAATCAGTTATATACTGCTAAAAAGTGTTTTTGTTACTTTCGGCAAAATTATCACTTGATTTGTACATTGTGGGCTTCGTGGTCCAGCGGTTAGCGGCGTCTTCCGTCGTTCAAGCGATTGCTATGAAGTGAGGGTTCAATTCCCGCTCCAGTTTGTGGAACTTTTCGCAAAACGAAAATGTCCAATCTGTCCCACTGGGTGTTAGGTTAAGGTGTCCGTTGTAATTCGCTCTATGTTTAATGTTCAGTCTGTACAACCTCGAGTTGAAGACGGTGTAAATGTCTTTTTATATGATAAATATTTACTGTAAAAAGAGGGCCGACATCATGATTACGTAAGTTTCTGGTGTACTCACTGATTTGCATTATTGTAAGTTGTAATAACAACTCAAAGAATCCGATCGGTTCCACGTCCATCACATTCACAAGAATCTAATCAAACGTTTTACGGAGACTGATAACAACCCATTTGAGCAGGAATCTATCAAGCACTCCATTTGCGAAATGTGTTTTCCCATAATTCCGAAGTGGGTGGAGCACGACAACGATCAGTCGGGCGAGAACAACAAATTAGCTTATCCCATAGCAATCGCCTAATAATCTTCAAAGTGTCAGTGTAGTACAAGCTCACATTACTATTACTACTCTTAACTACACAGTTGTAAATACAGACCTTCCAATTAGAAATGCTTTCTTCAGTGTGGGGTATTATTGGTTCACACATAAACCACTTTGCCTAGTGCATGTCGAGTAACTTCATCACTATTAAGACATAATGAAGAATTCGTTGTCATTGTTTGTTTTGCAGGCAATGAATCGAGATTTTTGAAAGTTTCCAATATTTATACCTCTTGAAGAGTGAGAGAATTTTTCCAAGGCGCACTCTATTTGGCAGTGAAACCCAGAGTCTTTGCAAAGAAAACAAACAATGCCTGCGATCCTGACCATACATCAGAACCTTAGTTCTTACCACTACAAACTATAGAACATCGAATAGAAATTAAGACACTCACAAAACTCGGCGCAAATCAAGACACAACGGTTATAGTTCTAACAATTGAATTTTTTTTAACTTTTCGGTCGACTGATTTTGGGCGCATCTACGGGCTTATGTCCAACTGCTTCAGTCGATGACCTAAAGGTATTTTTTTTTAAATTCTAAGATTTAAATTGCAGTTCTTATATTAACACACAAATCACAATGATCGTATTAAAAAAAAACCAATAATTTTAGGATGGAACAGAACGATAAAAGATATTTTAACACACCTAATTAGATTTAATTTATTAGGAAATTAAAAACTCCACAAAAATACTTCTACTTCCTGCCGCGCCGGAACTTTGGCCTTTTTGATCAAATCATCCGTCGTTTTGACCACAAAATTTTTATATATACTCTTCCCTTCAAATTGGCACAGAACTTCTCGATTGGGTGGAGCTGGGGCACGTTGGGAGGGTTGGCATGCTTCCGCACGTTCCGCTTCGCCGGGAAGATCTATTTGACCAGAATCTTCAGCCGTTGTTTCTGAGTTTCCGCTGAGCTCTCCGACATGGCTGGCTTGGACTGACGCTTCCGCATGTGGATATCCTTTTTGGCCAAATACTTCGCGCCGACCTCCCGGCCCAACGCATGGAAAGAAGTGGTCACCTTGCCTTCAATCTTCTGTTTGAGCTTCTGTTGAATCATCCGATCGTTTAAAACGGTCGGATGACCGGAACCAGGCTTCCGCTCAATGGACTCTCGCTTCTCCAGAAGTGCCAAAATCTTGAAGATTTTTCCACGATCGTATCCGGCCGTCACAAAATGGGCCACGATGGCTGACTTTTTAAGCCAGGATGGAACAGGTGGTACGAACAAACCATAGATCGAAGTTGTTTCACTGTTCTCATCATAGCTGCCGTAAACAAACTGATGGAGCTGTCAAATTTTCATAGTATATAGGCAACTAGTATATATTGACTACTGACTGGTGAACCGACCACGAGGTGGCAGGGTAATCGCATGAAAAAATCGGTACCTTTAGTCGCTTTATTTTTAATGCAAGCATTAGTAACAAATAGAAAATAAGAATTCACATAAATGAAGACTAACCATGTTTTCCTCATTTTCTTGGTGGCCCTACTCAAGTATTGTCACTTTTATCAAAACATAAAATGTAATTGTGACGAAGATAAGTTTTTCTGCTTAACTTTTCAAGCTTATTGCTTTCACAATAAGCTAATTTCTTGCTCCCAACTAAGTGTTCTAAATTCACTTCCACAGTTTTTAATTGGGGCATTCTTTTGCACTAGTATGGTGTGACAAGTATAATCATACCCTATGCCCAGAGAGTCGAGATTTTTTTTGTAATTAAAAATTCCTAGACCAGACCGGGAATAGAGCCCAGCCACCTCCAGCATGATGTTGCTTTGTAGCTGCGCCTTTGCCGACTGAGCTTAAAAAGGTCAAGATGTGTTCCTTTGACTTGATTTGAACTCAGATTTGGTGGCAGTTCTGATAACCCATAACGCACTACTAGAAGGTGATCTACAAGGGTTGGGGGTCAACGCGGGGTTAGCTCACCCTTGTTTTCCCTAACATTGTAGAGCTCTTTGCTTATTTTAAATAACTTCTATTCAATTCAGACTATGATATTCTAATGAATCCATCAATAGTTTTCATTTCATATTTTCTTCTAGTGAACAAATTTCTACTTTCAAAGCCTCATGTTGTCATGAAAGTATATGCTTCGATAGAATTTCACCTTTTTCACTTTTTTAAACCTGCTGGTTATGACTTTTGTGTAGCTGGTACACAAAAGTCACAACCAGCCGGTTCAAAAAAGTGAAAAAGGTGAAATTCTAACGAAGGATATACATTCATGACAACATGAGGCTTTGAAAGTAGAAATTTGTTGACTAGAAGAAAATATGAAATGAAAACAAAAAGTTGTGACAAAAAGTGTATGAAAAGCTGAAATTTCATTTACATTTTATCTCCGTTTTACATAACGTGCAATTTACATCGTTTTAATGTGTTTGGGAAGAAATAACATTTTCTAAATGTACCATGTACAAAACGCTGATAAGACCGGTTGTTCTCTACGGGCAGGAGACGTGTACGATGCTCGAAGAGGACCTGCAAGTACTTGGTGTTTTCGAACGCCGGGTGCTTAGGACCATCTTTGGCGGCGTACAGGAGGATGGAGTGTGACGGCGAAGATGGAACCACGAGCTCGCTGAACTCTACGGTGAACCCAGCATTCAGAAGGTCACGAAGGCTGGAAGGATACGGTGGGCAGGGCATGTTGCGAGAATGCCGGACAACAACCCTGCAAAAATGGAGTTCGCCTCGAATCCGGCCGGTACAAGAAGGCGTGGGGCACAGCGAGCACGATGGGCGGACCAGGTGCAACAGGATCTGGCGAGTGTGGGTCGTCAACGAGGTTGGAGAGAGGCAGCCATATACCGAGTATATTGGCGAAATGTTGTAGATGAAGTCATATCGTAAATACGATGTATGGCTATTTAAATAAATAAATAAATAACATTCATTTTATTTTAACTTGATTTTATTTCTCTATGAAAACTTTTGATTTAATTTCTTCATTGAAAGCTTTATTAAAATTACTTCACATAAACATGTTAATTTTCACTTGGTCATATAATTAGCATGACTTTTTGAATAGAAATAAGAAACAAAAATTCCACCATCTTCTCCAGTTAATGATCGATACTTAGTGGGAAAGCCTTTCTAAGCAAATACTTCTTCCAATCTCTGCGGTAGACTAAGGGGTCATTCATATACCATGTGGACTGTATTTGACCGATTTTTGTCACCCCCTCCCCTTGCGTGGACAATCCTTCAATTAATTTTTTAATAGAATGTATGGATCGTTGACACTTGTCAACCCCCTCCTCTCCCAAAAACTGTCTACGTGGTACATGGATGGCCCCTTACAACGAGTCGTTGGCACCTTTGGGTAGGTATAATCTACCATCTTTCATGAACTGTCTCCAAAAGCTCGGTCAAATTCTTGTTTTATGTTTTTAAATTTGACATGCTGTTTCATGTCGCTCCACAAATTCTCACTGAGATTGAGATTAAGTAGGACTTTGTGCTGATCAATCAATATGCTGTCCCACGAATACGTTTGTACAGATCTGGTCAATTCTGATATCGATATTTGTAATTCAAGGCCATGCTAAGAAAAAGCAGCCCATACCATTATGCTGCCTCCTCCGTGTTTTACAGTCTATACATTATACAATCTTTAGAGTAAGGAAAATATCGAAAATAAGCTATCCACGTTCATTTGCGTTTAGCGCGTGTATTTGTGTTGGTTTTAATGTGTTCATCATAGCATGCGTGCGTTTGACTGTCATCTTTCGTTTGTTTACTTGTTTGAACGGTTGAAATTCTTCATTTCCAAAATGTCAAGCATTAAAAAAGACGTGAACATTAAGGTTTTGGACACATAGCTACGTGAAAAGCGTGTAACTATGCGACAATTGGCGAAGCGTTTTGGAATTTATCACGCGAGTGTAAATCCATCATAACCAAGTTTGGGGAACACTGTTCTTTGGATAAACTGCCAGGAAGAGGCAGAAAATCCGGATCTGCCAACCCTAAACTGGATCAGAAAGTGGTAGCTCTAATTCGGAAGAACAAATCTTTCTCGATACGTGATTTGGCGAGTAAACCGGAAACCAGAATGATTCAACGTGTCAAGAAACGGAACACCCCGAAGAACTACAAGAATCAGAAAATCGCCACAGAACAGACGTAACGTTCCAAGTAGACGACCAAAATTAGTTGTAGTAACTTGATTATGACTTAGCAAGTCATATTTATGTTATCTCAACAGAATGGCAACAAGTGTGCTACTATAGGTGCAGCAACAAGGGCCCGAAAATTGTATTGGCGAGTGCGGAAATCAATCGATCTGAGTATCTGCAGCAGAAGTTACTGCCTTTTTATCAGAAGCATAGCACCCCTTCACTGTTGTGGTCAGATTTAGAGTATGCAGGAGTTCAAAAAAATTTGGGCTACCCGAGCAAAGGATTATACCAAATTGATAAAAATAATTAATACCGGGTTATCATTGTTTGATCACTGAATATGTTATCTCTGAGGCTGAAAAAACAGCCAAAATAACAGAATCAAAAACAGCAAAATACTCGTTGAATATCATAATAATAGCTTATTTTATTATAACTACGAACATCTTGATAACAAATCCAGTGATATGAGCAAATTTTTCGAAATATTTTCAAATTATGTTATCAATTTGAAATCAAATTCTTATGCTTATAACTGAAACAATTCTGTTAATGAAAAGAAAAATTTCTTGTTCAAATATGCGGATAATATTGATGGTTTCGCATTCAGCTTGTAACGTTTGTCAGAAAGAGTATGTTGAAAATGATAACATATGATAACTAAATAAGCTAATGGTAATTACTTAATTTGTTATGCGATAACAGCCAAAATCAAAACGATATCTGGGATAACAGAAATTTGAAACTTATATGATATCGGTTTGTTATTTTCCTTTGATAGGGTAAGCACTAGCAAAGGAAAATAACAAGCTGGTATCATATAAGTAGCAAGTTCTGTTATATCAGATATCATTTTGATTTCCGCTGTTATCGCATAACAAATTTAGTTTTCACCAGAGGCTAATTTTGTTATCATATGTTATCATTTTAAACATACTATTTCTGACGAAGGTTTTAATTGAATGAAAAAGTATTGTCATTACCAGCATATTATATCAATAAATTTGGCTATATATATAAAAAAACAAAATTTCAGATATTAACGTGAGAATTTGATTTCAAATTGATAACAAAAGGCTAGCAATAGAAAAGAAAAAAATTAAGTTAAAAAAGGACGAAATTTACAAAAAAAAAGCAGAATCTATTGTTTCATATAGCAAAAACTAGAAACAAGGAATCACAAATAAAGTTGTATATTAAAATAATGCAATGTTGCTGCAATTAAAGACATCCAGTTTTCTCTCACCACCCGTTTTAATATTCTCAGTTATTCTTCTCTTTTAGTCAGCGAGTAATGGCGCTATAACCATAAGCCATATTGGGATAGGACTATAGCTAATGCTAAAGTTCCAACCATTTGAAGGGAAATGGAGCATCACTTAACCTTCTTAGACTAGATGCTCCTAACGGCCGTTTTAAAAAAATTTTTGTTCTTTTCACCAAACAGGGCATTCTGTTTAACTATTCTCTCTGACTGTTCATTTCACTTTTCCTTTGATATCTACTGAAGGCTACGTGGGTTCCCGTGTCTTCTTAAGGTAGATATCAAATCCTCCCTATCGCCAACGGTTGCATGGACGTGGCCAGGTGCGCGATTGAGGAGTGTTTTCTTGGATATTATTGCGTGAAGAACCGTATCAGTAACTGGATCCGTTCCATGCTGACATATGGGCATTAATGATTTTGAAAATTTGACAGTAATGTAAATGGTTCCTGAAATAATCACGGAAAACTGTTCTATAAGAATTAAGAAAATTTATCTTAAAATATTGAAGCGTTTGCGATGAAGCTAAATAAAATCTGCAAACACGTTCTAAGTTGGTGGCATCACGGTAAGGTACAAGCGGAGACGGAGATGGGGCTAATAGTATTTTCCGTTTTGGGCGTTTTGATAAAGGTCAGCTGGTTTGATCCGAAAAACGATGTATCTGATTTTGTAAAGAATGAGGCAAACCTAGAGTCGAACAAAAAAAGCATAGGACTTTCACGCAAATCACAGCCACCACCACAAAGAATAATATTTCCCTAAATTAATTATGGTGATGCTAGTTTCCGCAGAAGTCCCGAGAGATCTGAGAAGTTACCGTTCGAATATTCGTTTACCTCTTTGTTTACAAAATCAGATATGTAATTTTGAATAAGTTCGACAACTACCGACAACTAAAATTTGAATAAGTTCGAGATCTGATAGATTCATCCTCAAGAGAGCCTCAACCGATCAACTTAAATTGGGTGTGTGGTCTCTATTAAGGAGTGGTGTTTAGGCCACACGTGCCATCTTACCAAACATATCATCACTTCGTTTTAATCGCTTGCTGCACATTTCAATAGGTTTTTGAATTTATCTCTACTCTATGTCCATGCTCGAATTTCTGTCGGACCATCTACAGTTAAGATGAAGAATAAAAAGATAAGCGAAAAAGAATAAACCAGTTTAGTATATCCCAAACAGAATAAAACCATTAATTCAAGTTATCGAAACTGTCAACGGGATTGCACCGTCGCCATTCTCGACGAGCAATTTTCGGTAGAAACGAAAATATAGCACCATGGTAATAGCTGCTCGTTATTACTTAAACATTTCTAAACGACACACAACGAAAAAAAAAAATCATAAAATCATAAACAGAAAAACGTTCATCCTCCTACCTTGAGAAGGACGCGCATGGCGAGGAAGGGGGTAGAAAAAATCGTTCACTGCCATAAAACACTCATAAATACTTGAATCCAGCGATTTTCCAACCATCTTTCTTTTATTTTGCTGAGTTAACCCACCTAAAACGACTGCCAAAAAAAAAAGCCGATGAGTGCCGAGTGCTTTCGCGGACTTCATAATGATTATTTTAGTACCATTCCCCTGAACGGTTCGAGCAAATCAACCATCGACCATTGAGTTTACTGTCGTTTGTTTTAATAATGGCGGCAGGTGAAATAAAACACTAAAATTTTGTGCCGGGTTCTTGTGTTTGTGCAATGAAGGGTGAGACGAGGCCCTTCACTTACATAACATGACATTTTTTGGAAATTAAACTTCTGAACCAAGTTTAACAATCGCTACAAATGTAACACAAAGTAGGATTTGTACGACATTCACGTTTTAAATACTCCTTGTTGTTAATTTTGTAATACAATCAAAATTTATCCCTCCACGATCGCTTGTTTGAATAGGTGTTACACTCTTTCGAGTTTTCCTCCTCGTCACCCCAGCCAAATTGTATGCAAATAACAAAAAAGAAGAAATGACTGACATAAATAATACCAATCTGGGCTTCATTTCCATTTCACTGCATAAAACCGTGGCCTCCTCTTTCCCTTCCCGCCTCATACGGCGGAAAAGCACCAACCAACCTTCAACCGACTTTCGGAGTGCACTGTAACCACACGACAATGATGCAGTCAGCAAGCAGGTAATAGGTTTTGCTCCCATTCGTCTCCTGTTCCAAATTTCGTCCTTCTTCACGTCTATCTACTTTGCTGCTCTCCGCCAACAACAATATGCAGTTCATTTAGATATCCATCAAAAGCTATTGATTGCACTGTTTCTCATATATCATATTACAAAATGCAACACTGAGAAACAATCCCCGACTACGGCGCTGGCATCCTTCCGCAGTCAGTGGTAGTGAACTATTGTGGAGATACCATCGAAGGAAAGCCAACATCGGAATATGCCACGCGCTGCTGCACCGGCTGTGATTTTTCGTGTGTTCTACGTGGTATGTACCCTACTCCGGTCTATTCGGTAAATTATTTGTAAATATGATGCACCTTCGCTATCTGTCTGTCTGCTTGTACGGTGCGGGGGAAGCTTACCACGCTAGCCTTCCTGCACTATTTTTCCATCATTGTAAAACGCCGAAAAAATCTTATTATTATGCACTCCCTTTGCCCACGCTGCCCTCCACCAACCCATTTTGAATGCAGTTTTCGCATGCATATAAAGTAGCAATATGCAATTCTTGCCGCTGCACGACGCCGACGACCGTGCTCCCTATACGAATGCAGTAATCATCATTTCAAGACCCGCGAACTGCAGCAGCACAAGCAATAGAATGGGATCCATCCGACAAATAACCGGCAAATAATAAATGGAAAAGCGCGCTGGGCTGCAAACAATTTGCATATGATGCCGAATGACTGCAGGAAAGAAAACCCTGTTGGTTTAGACGATCGAATCGATGTAGACACAAGATAAAAATGAATATGTATGCAGTTTGGCTTCCTTTCAGAGGTAAAGTGCAATTTACGAGGAGAATCCTTTATTGGCCTCACAGATGGAAAGATACGTAGTAGAATTGGCATGAACCTTTAGTTTGAGAGTAGGAATCATTTAGATTCATATTCATATTCAATATAAAAATTCATGCATTGATGTGAACATCGAAAGTCCCAATAATATCGATGAATGTGTAAGTCGTAACACGAAGTGAGACCGCAAAAACACGAGAGAACTAATAAGCAAAGAGATAACAAAATCGAAGAGTCAAAATTGCTTCAGATAGAATTGGAACAAAAACAATTGCCTGTATTTCAGTTTTATTTATTATTGAATTCAAGATCTTTTTTTTATACAAATGTAGCGTTCTCTTCATACTTTTAAGAAAAAATACGGAGCAAAATATTCGTCACGGTTTCAAAAGGAATTCTCGAATTTTTCCTGCAACACGGCTCATTAGGCGGCGCACACCTTCTTCGTCCATCGTTTTAGCTATCTTATTCCACCAGGTCTTCATCTGATTGATGCCTTTGACACCCTTTCCCTTTGTCTTGAGTCTCCTCTTCATGATTGCCCAGTATTTCTCAATAGGGCGGAACTGGGGGCAGTTGGGTGGGTTAACGTTTTTCGGAACAACCTGGACCCCTTTCTCTGCATACCATTCTTGAAAAACGAACTCTTTGCTGTAATGACAGCTTGCCAAATCTGGCCAAAACATTACGGGATGGTCTTGGGATCGAATGAACGGCAAAATTCGTTTTTGGAGACACTCTTTTTGGTATAAGTTCCGACGTCATTGTCTTATTTGTAACGAAAACTTTCGTTTTTTGTGCTCACAGCTGCAATTGCCCTGCCAAATCATGTAATTTTCGTGCAAATTTGTCGGCAAAAACAAATTTAAATTTGGCTGGAACATCCCCCCGAGCCGTTGCCAAGTAAAATGTTTGACCTGGATTTTGCCCGAAGTCAGCCTTGACATAGGTTTCACCCGTCCATCAGAAGACACCCGGTCGAACTTGGTCAGCACCTGGTCGTATAGCTTCCGAGCACGGATTTTGGCCACACTATTCTGTTTTATGGTCCGATTTGGCTGTTTGCTAGCTCGATACGACTTGATTCCTTCCCGGAGTCGAGTTCTCCTCACGGTACTATGGGCAGCACCGAATTTTCTGGCCAAATCACGGTCTGACAGATTGGGATTCCTCTTAATCGTCTTCAAAATCTTACCACGCAATTTCCGGTCGACAGTTCCACTCCGACGATTGGCTTGAGGCTTCCGAATCGTCGTCAATGTTTCCTTATACCGTTCGATAACGCGCCATACGGTATTTCTGGGCAATTTCAGTTGTTTACCTAGCCTAGATGCAGACCACAATGGATTTTCCAAATAACTGTGCACAATTTTTTCCCTTCTTTCGGCTTCCATGTTGATTGTTTACAAAGTACAGTCAATTTGCGGAATGTCAAAAATACATACGTGATTTTTTTTTAAAAAAAAAAAAAAGGCGCCAAGAGCTTTCAAATCCGTCCACCAGGAGCGCCACAATATGAGCAAAAGTTTGTTCCAATTCTAAATGAAGCAAGCCTTACAGAAGCAAAACAAACTTCAGCATACGTGACGATACACCACGTTTGCAAAAGAACGCGGTTCTTTCACAATATCGTGTCACATCCAATCACTTCCGATCAATCAAACTGGTATTGTCAATGAACAAAACACTTATAAAAACTGATAAAAATAAGTAAGTTTAATGGAAAAAATGATTTCAAAATCATAAACACTTCCACCGGTAGCCAGAGCTTACTACGATAATAACGCATAAGACATGAACCCATGATCTACTTATGACAAATTGTGAACATTGTGAATACATACTAACCTCATAAACACGACAATGGATGTTCTGGGGACATTCAAAACCCCTGCTGCCCCGATTTTAAAATAGACCCCTATTTCAGCTGTGCTGATATCATTTTATGACATTGTGGAAAAAGATTGTTTTGTCAATGCTTCGTAATGTGAAGACATTTTTAATGCAATTGACATTAAAGTGTTCCCTCCTTGCCGCAATTATTTCCGTCGATGAGAAGTTTAAAATTTTCGGGAATTTGTATTAAGCAGATGTTATTGAATAACTAACCTATACAAACAAACTTCAAAAGATGTGAAATTCCGAAGTTCATGGTGAAGTGGATACAATATGACTAGTTTTGGCATATGGCGTCTATGAACAAACCAAATACACTGAAAATACGCTAAAAAAATTATGAATCCATCCTTTACACCTAAACTGCTTCTATAATATTTATTTATGCAGCCATTTTAAAATTATAGATATCTGGGCAATAGCGACAGTAGTATTTTAATAGTGAATTTTCATTGTTTACGTTTACTTGATTTACTCAGTTCTTAAATTTTCTGAATTCCACATAATTATATATTAATAAAATTATTATTAAATTAAAATAATAGCGACTAATTTGTTCAAAGAATACATCACGTTGACTGGCATTACAAGTAAATCAAAAATGTCCTATACGCCTTCAACAAAAGTGTTCAATCCATTGAAACAGAAAATTAGAATAATTCAGAAGCTACACCATGATTCTTACTTCAAAAACTGAAGAACAATTGAATGGGGATTTCGTTGAAAGGCTCAGACGGAAAAATAAAATAAAATCCTAGTATTACTGACTCTCCCGTGTATTCGAAGTCTGGATTGCTTGCTATTTGATAATCCGTTATTTTAGTCTACAGTCAGTAGCAAAAAAAAGCCGAGCAAAATTTTGCTTCCAAAAAAAGCCATGTTCAATCTTCTGTAACTTTGTTAATTATCGATATTTTTGGTTGAAAATTTTACAAAATTATAACCAATGTATAGACCTTATTTGATCAAAAGTTCATGTTGATAGAATTTACAAATTTGAAGTTTTCATAACATATGTGAAAAAAGACGATGAACACTCAGAAATACGTTAAGGAATGTATCCAGAAGCGATTATTGCCGATGATCAGGCAGCACGAAGGTCAAGTAGTGTTTTGGCCTGATTTGGCGTCATGTCATTACGCAAAAGACACTTTAGAATGGTACAAAAGTCAAAATGTATGTTTCATACCGAAAGACATGAATCCGCCGAACTGCGCGGAGGCACGGCCAATCGAGACTTTTTGGGCTTTTACCAAAGCAAAGCTTCGAAAATTCATAAAACCAGCGGACGACATCCAAAAATTTAAAAAAGATTGGCCAAAAGTGGTCAAAATGGTGGGAAGTACCAGTGTGCAGAAGCTAATGGGTCATGTTCGAGGAAAAGTTAGGAGTCTTGGCTATGATTAAATATTTTGATTAAACGAGAGTAAAATATCATATAAAACACAAATTCAAATTTGATTTGCCAAATAAAATTATTAAAACTAAAAAAAACATGACTTTTTTGTTATATTGAAAGTGTGCTTATACCTTCTGGAACAGTCTATACGTTCAATACGCACAACGAGTAATCTCACAACTGTGTATTTTGTTTGGGAAGAAAATTTATTTCAGCTATACATTGGTTAGCTAATTTATTTATATTAATTAGTTCGGACAGCTGAAAATGAAAATATTATGCTCTCACTATTTGAGGGATCCTTGTTTAAAAGTTAAATAGTAATAGCCATTACTATGAAAAATATAGCTTACAGAGGTTGCATAATGAACACTTTAAGCTATTTATTTGACTAGGCCTATTCAATAACAACAGCCTCTCGGAATCAACCCTTCCCTAATTTAATCAAATTATGAATTGATTGTTTTTTCATTCATATCAAAACACATGTGGTCGGTAGTGTGCATTTCATTCGGATATATTTCAATCGTCATCACTGTTGTGGTATTGCGCAATTGAACGTTGCAAGAACGTAACGTTATTCATTGACTTAATGTTGCGTTCGCACTTCATGGCAAATGTGGCTCAAAAAACGCATTTTGAAAACCTTAGGTATCGAAACGCTTCATTGGAACAAGAGTGTAACTCATTTGTTATGTTGCACTGAAGGTCAAAATTACTTCATAATAAACATCACATAAACTGGAAAATGTAATGTCGTATACGTGAAATAAACTCTGTTGAAACAAAATATGCTTTTTGTTACTACAAATTTCCTCAAATCAAACATGAAAACTAAGTATTGAATGTTTGAAAATTGGATGATCATTATGTAACTCTTGGAGTGGACAGCAATTTCTGCTAGAACCAAAGATGTGAAGAGAAAATATTGATAGGTTCGTAAGAGCACGGCAGGTTGTGAAATTGAATAGAAGTAGTTGAAATTGAGCGCAGGGCATGTTTGGAAGGAGGTATCTGATCGAGCAGATAGACTCTTGCCTAGCTACCAGATACAACCTTCCAAACATGCCCTACGCTCAATTTCAACTACTTTTATTCAATTTCACAACCTGCCGTGCTCTTGCAGTCCTATTTATACCTTCTCTTCACGTCTTTGGTTCTAGCAGAAATTGCTGTCCACTCCTAGAGTTGCATATTGATAAGAATGATATTTCCAATTTTCAAACATTAGCAAATTACGTGCTTCGTGCAACAACACAATAACATGATTAGTTTAAAAGTATTTTAAGTGTAGAATATTAAAGTTGTTTTGTGTGCTTCTTGGGATTAACCTTCTTGGCCCATGATCGAATGATTCGGATTGCACTTGAAGTAATCCTTCACCTTCCTTGCGTTCACAGGGTCGGTCGTCTTCGCTTTTCTTCCGCTGCCAGCTCGCCGATGGGTCGTCTGGGTCTCCTTGAACGATTTTACCACATGCGACACGGTTGAATTGTCGATTCCCAACTCTTTCTCGCGATTCACCTGTGGGACTGGCGTGGATATTCCACGACCATCCCCATAATTTTTTGTCGAAGCACTTCTTGCCTGAAAGCTATCTCGATTACCACTAGACAGATTATGACGAGATTTTGCACATGTAAACATTACACTTTACACTAGTTACTCAAAATTTCATTTGATTTTTACGTAGGAAATAGAAAGTTATACAAAAAAGGCAATGTTAAATTTTTTTCGAGTACAATCTTTATTTATTATTTCTGGAGCAATATTAGACAAAGACCGAAGGGAAAAATGCAAACCAAAAGTTTTGTTTCATTAATACATAGAAAATATTTCCCATTTTACATATGAAATGAAAAATCAGCAATATTTTTATTCCATTATTTTACGTCAGCCTTTTTCTCGTGTGGGGGCAAACACTGACGCCAGGAAGACTACTCCACCACCTGAACCCTCATATCAAACTCATCAACACATGATCAACACATCACTGCCCTTCCGAAGGAAGACGTGACCAGAGAATTTTTCGCCTCAGAATAATCCGACCAACCTCGACTGGCATTGAACCTTGACCCACTGGGGTGCCAAGAAGCATTCACGCTTAACACTACACCATCGGAGCAGGGTTAAGAGAAAAAAATGTGTCTCATTTTATGAGAAAATCCTATTTTTAACCGGTAGAAAATGGCTGAGTAGTCCTCTAGTGGCAATTTTTTCAAGACAATAGTTTTTATGGTTTTATTTTTCATAGCATCTAATGTATATAATGTAAGGTAAGGTAAGGAAAAGAGGGATGAAGTCTGTTAGGTTCCATATTAGCTGTTATTTGAGGCTTTAATGTTTCCTCACCTTAATTAGAACCATCGATCTTTGGACAACTTCTTTTTTTTAGAAGTTCAAGCTACTTTTTTTTGTCAGCAAAGCAATTCTTTTACAGCAATTCCATAGAAAAAAGGTGTACCATCTCTCAAAATTCCATAATAATTGGCAGTTATGTTTTTTTTTATCGAAAACTATTAGAAAATTGTTTATTTCTTACTAAGGGTGACCCAGCTAGTGATAAGGGGTTTTCATATTTTGATTTTTTCAAAATTTTAGAAAAATTACATTGATAAAATCATATCTATTGAATCACTTGATCGATTTCTTAGATTAAGTACGCAAAAAAATCAAATGTTTTTTTATAAAAACAATTAAAACTGGTGTTTAAACATAGGTTACAATATGAAAACATCACTTTGTTCTGATGGTTTGTAGACAAAGGACGTTATTGCTGATTAACGAGAGGTGTTTAAAAAAAATTAAGATGGTACCGATTTCCGATTTGAACTGATTTATACCAACATTACGAATGCTGTTGGGGAAACTTACAAAGTGTGATGGTGGATTTTCGTACGGATGCTCATGATTAATTACGCTTGAAGGCCAATTTGGACCGATTGAACTAAATAGTAAGTATGCTTTTAAGACCACTACAAAGTGTGATAGGATCAGGTAAACCATCCTAGATATGGTGGTACGGCGAGTATGGTGAACTAACAGTATGGAGCATAATTAATTACCTAATTAATTATGATCCACAACACCGGCCCACAGCACCTTCCGCATCATAGAATTGCCCTTTGCACCAAGAGTTTTAATATAATTTCAGCGCCATCCTTCGCGAGATTTTGGTGGATTGCTTAATCTGGTTCACGTTTTCGGTGCAAAAGGCAATATCTCAGCGCAAGGCAAATATATATTTCTTTTGATGAGCTCACTGGATCACTCACGCCACCAAACAATAGATAACACGCTATGCTCAATAACAAAAGAGTACGCAACAAACCATCGACAACAACCACTCACAGCCGATTCTCTAACTCAATATCTGAATATGGTTAATCTGAAAATAATTCAAGCAGCAAGACTTGTTTCAATAGAGCATAAACATCTCTATTGAAACAAATTAGGGATAGTTTTGTTTGAATATGTCCCGCAAGATCATGCACAACAGCAACGGAAGAAGCGCAAGGGTGGAGCCTATTTGCAACTTGACGTTGTTTTTACAGAGTTGCAATAGCATTTGGTAAAACTTTCAAATATTGTAAATTGCGTTGCAGAAAATTGAAATTATACCAATTTTTAAATGAATGCAGGGTTAACTTTTTTTTAAATGGATGTCGTTATCTACCAAAATTTCCTGATCAAAATATTGTGAGGTAAAATGATCTGAAAATTGTGTTGGAATAAGTTTATCTCATATTTCTGGATCAATATTCTGTTCTACTACGAAAAATATTAACGCCCTTGAATAAATCGTCGAGAATAAAAAATTGCTTCAGAAATTGAATAAGAAAAAAATGTGCAAAATTATGTTAACATTTGGCAGAATCAAATTTCTGATTCACTTGGTTCTTGTCAGGTTCAAACTGTGGAGGAATGAGTGAAATTTTAAAATCTCATTTTGTATTGCAAAATTTTAGCATATATTTGGCGTTTACTAACAAACCAAATACACTACCGGCTTATGATATTTATTTATGCAGACATTACAGATACAATTATAAAAAATTATAGATGTCTGGACAAAAGCGACAGTAGTAGTTTGATAGTGCGTTTTATTTGTTTACGTATACCAGATTTACTTAGAATTAAAAACTTCTGTACTATTATTAAATTTAGTATTTAACTTAGCTAACAGCTGCTTATTTGTTCAAAGGATATGCTTAACGTACTGAAATGATAATGCTTGACTGGCATTACAAGTAAAACAACAATGTCCTCTACAACAATGTCCTCTACGGGCAAAATGATGACTCTGGAATAATCCAACGGAATGACTAACGAAATCCGACCGTCACTTAACTAAAGAGCGATTCGATACTGTGCACGATCTCGGTCTTTCACTTTGTTCACGATCTTTCACCTTGTTGAATCAAACATCTTAATTTATTTTTCGCAACGATGAAGTACTGAAAGATAAACACATAATTTTAACAGCCCGGCTTTTATCTCATTCATTTAGTGAAATTAAATAAATATGATTGGGTTCTTTTTACGCACAGTGCAAACATTTCTTTTTGATAGCGGTTTTTGGCCAGTCGTAAATCAAAGCAAAAAACCTGTCACAAGTGATGTGATGAAAACTTCGTAGTAATTAGAAGTACTGCGTACTTTAAAAGGATCTAACAAAATGAATTACATTAGGATGCAAACGAAATTTTCTCGTATTTTTTAAAATTAATCCTAGTCAAAAATCGTGTTGGCTAGCTCTCCAGATCCAAACCATGCAGATTCCATCCATCTGATTCCAACGTTCGAAACAAACATCTTTAAATAATAACCACCTTGGCAATTTCATTCTTCGCCATTGTTGAACAGCCCAGCATCCGTAACCGCCGTTTTGCACACCTCTGTTGGCTTTATTTTGCCGTGCACTGAAAGGTGAAACATAGCTTTTTCTGGTGCCAACATTTTGTTATTTTTACCATCGCCGTCTTTGCCCAAACTGCTTCATCACCACCCCATCGCTTTTATGATAGCCCTGGTCGACTGAAGGGATGGTAAGATTGGTTGTGAAGGTGGAAATTTATATTCTTAAAAAGCAAACATTTACAGCTTGCCATGGTTCTTCGTTGTCTCAGACTTCGTTGCTGCCCGGAGAAAGATGAAGGGGGCTAATCTTTGCCATAAGCAGCAGCGGCAATAACCGAGGGAAAAAATGAATCGAACACGCTTGCCAGGACGATAAAAGATTAAAAAAGGAGCTCGGAAAAGAAGGAAAAATTGAACATTATTCATAAATGAGCACACATTATATACATTTTTTTTCTCGTTAGGGGGAGTGGATGGTTCGAAGTGGAAGACGATGGGCACGGCAAGATAAAAACAGAGAAAAACTAATATATAATTTATATCCCGAAAAACATATACTGGAACTGCTTGGAACAGAGCTCGCACGTGAGCGCACCCATTATACGTGTGTATCTTAATCCAATTAAAATTATTTATGATTCGTATTATTAACGGCAGAGTCGCGAACCTTCTGGTGTTGTATTTTCTTTTATGGTTTGGCGTTTGCTAGAATTGGATCAAAATTTGGCTATATTGGTACGTGAGCAGTATCTGTTTTCATCCTGGAAGTCAATATTGCTATTTTAACGCAACTTTGGGGTAGGCTTAGAATCGATTTTCTTCCCAGACGTGGGCACTAGATTGAATTTCTGCTGACGCACGCCACTCCGGTCATTCTGGTAGCTGCCATCATCCCAATAGAAATAGCAGATACAAAACAAGATTTCAAGTCATTCAAAACGGATTCGTATGTCGTTCCTTTTCGACTATTTTGGTCCCGTGGTGCCGTAGCCCGATTGAATTTTTTGCGAACGTCGATTGTACACGAAACTGACCATGACCTTTCTGTCTTCGAGCAAAAAAGGGAGAAATAAAATCATGGTGGAGGTGCTTCTCTTGAAGGATACTCTTCAGATGGACAGTCTCATACCGTTTCACACACTCAAAAACACACCCATACATATCCATGGTGATTGGTGTTTTGGAACGTAGACTAACCAATCCATATGATGCTTGAACGCATTTTTCAATCTCTTTGTCGAAGGCTTTCGTCAGGTCAAAATCGATTTTCCATTGGTGTGGATTTTTAAAGCAGCCTTCCTAGGAAACTAAAGCTGCCACCGCCCAGGTGAGTGAATTGGTTGTCTAATCATAAGATGAACTGTTTTTCAGGATGGTTCCTTTAGTATAGAGAGTGTCATTAGACTGGCCTGAATGATACAGCATTACTAAAACATTAATAAAAAAAGTGATGTAGGGCCTCAAAAAACTAAATATAAGATGAAAATAAACTTTAGGAACAATAATTTAGTGATCCGTGGGAGTTCAAGCTTATATGCTTTCAAGCTATAAAAGAAATCATGATTCGATAGAATAAAACCCGATTCAAAGTAAATTTGGACGCATTCAAGTGATCAAAACTCAAGAATGAAACAAAATACACGGTTGATCAAAACGTCAAACAAAAGGGTATGTATGCAGCTTTCAAACAATAAACAACAAATTATAACATTTCACCGTTCCGAACGAACTGTCACACTTTATATTTGATCGATGCCATCATGATCTGCACAGTCGCTGGTGACACTGTACCGGCGAACATATTCCACTTTAAACGCATTTGCTGCATTTGTCACTTCTTTCCGGTATCCTCGACGTTTTCGGTTGACATTTGCCCAATTTTTTTTATCGGTCTGAACTCAGGGCAATTCGGAGGATTCATCTCTTTGGCGACGAAATTGACATTGTTTGCAGCAAACCATTCTAGTACCTCCTTAGAGTAGTGAAAGCTGTCTAGATCCGGCCAAAACATAACGTTGGTTTTGGGGTGGAGAAAAGAACCATCATATTTTGTTAAAATTCGTATGTTTAGTATTTTGGTTCGGTTTTTTGGTTTTTTTTTTTTGTTGGGGGGGGGGGTTGGTTTGTTTTGGGACAAAAAATATTTTTTTTCTTTTGTGAGGGGGGTTCTCGGGGGGGGGGGGAGTTGTTTTTTTTTTTTTTCTTCGTCAAATGTCGTGAGAACCCCCGGGTGTCCCTTTCCACCCCCCCCCCCCTCTTCTCCTCCCCCCTTCTCCCTTTTTTTTTTTTTATAGACTGAACTCGGAAAAAATCAGACACACAAAAATGATCACCGAAAATTCATTTTAAATCGAATACTTCTCAATTTTTTAGGGATTAAATAACTATATACTAGCTATGTTTTGGCATAATTAATTAATTGAATTTCCTACCCCAAGCTGAATGCTCGTACATTTCTCTTAGCACTGCTCATGAGATCTTGGGCGAGGCTTTGTCCATCTTCCTTACACAATTTCTCCCAGTTTTTCTTCAAAGCTTCATCGGTTTTGAATGTTTTTCCGCTTTTCTTCAACTTCTTCTTCATAAACGTCCAAAACTTTTCGATCGGACGAAGTTCTGGTGTATTTGGCGGGTTCGCCTCCTCCGGGCCACATTAACGCCCTTCGCTTCGTACCAATTCATTACAGGCTTGGCGTAATGGCACGAAGCGAGATCCGGCCAGAACAGCATGGGACCACGGTGAGAGCGGAGGAAGGGCAGCAAGCGCTTCTGCAAGCATTTCTCTCGATAAATCTGCCCGTTTATGGTGCTGGTTGTAACGAACGGCTTGCTGTACCGTCTGCACTCGCAGATCACCTGCCACAACAGGTACTTCTTCGCGAATTTGTCCATCTTTCTCTTCCGGAACTTTTCCGGAACCTCCATGCGGGACGTACCGACAAAAAACTCGAGGCCGGGGATTTGTTTGGTGTCCGCCTTGATATATGTCTCGTCGTCCATGACGAGACAGCCTGGCTTGACCAGCCACTCACGGTACAGCTTCCGCGCACGCAATTTGGCCACCGTGTTTTGCTTGTCAGTCCAGTTTGGCGCCTTCTTGACCTTAAAAACACGTAGCTCAGCCCACTTCATGGTCTGCTGAACGAACCACTTCGACGAATTGACCTTTTTGGCCACGTTTCGGGTGGAAAGGTTCGGATTATCCTTAAAGTACTGCCTTACCTTCCGCGCCTTCTCTGGGTATTCCGTTTTCGGGTTTCGGCCGCTTCCAGCGCGCCGCTCGATGGTCTTCGTCTCCTGGAACATCTTCACAACGCGGGACATGGTGGAATGGTGGATTCCAAGCCTTTTGCCGATCCATCTGTGCGACTGATTTGCTGGCGTAGCTCTTCTTGTTTCGAATGCATCTTGAAAACTACTTGACATTTCGCACACATAAACAGGCTGTCTTTAAACTAGTATTACCTAAAATTTCATTAATTTTTACCCACGCGATAAAAAGTAACACCTAAAACAAAGTGTCGCATTTTTTCCGAGTCCAATCTTTAGATGCGCTGTGATCTATCCACACTCAGAGTATCCTTGTAACGTTTGATTACAAGATACACCGTTGACTTTGGGAGTTTAAACACTTCTGCTATTTTTGAGGCAGATCACGAATGATTCTGTAGATGTTTGTGCACAATTAATTTTCTTTTCTCAAGTTCCATGATCCGTAATTTCGAGATGCGTCGATCAATCGAGAAAAACTTTTCACCAATTTCTTCGTCAATGAAACATTAACAAATGCCTGTCAAATGTTTTTTGTTTCAACCACCAGGGACGCGGCGGTGTATTAAACCGTGTGACCAGATTTCCTTTGAATCGAGCTTTATCCCTAGCAACAGGTTAGATGTGATTGAACTATGACATATCTTCTACTATGCATGCACAGTGTGTTTGTGGTATAAAACTTGCAATTTCAAAAAGAGAAAACATTCTTTGTTATTTTGCAGTACAGCCGCAGAAAGATAGACATAACATTCATATGTTTATCATCGAGCTCGTATTAACGATCAATTTAAATGTTTGTTAGTTGGTTGTAATTTCAACTGTAGCGCATGTATACTTATTTGCACTATGTGTGTCGTTTTTACACTATCTGTTCTGTCATCTGTTCAATTTATTACTGTAATCTTAACATAGCAATATTTTTTTTTCTCAAAGATGTAGCGCACAGAAAAAGGTATGGTTATGTTTTTTCATCTGTGGCGTAGCTTTAATGTTTAGAATTTGAAGTTTTTAACCTCCATTATGCCAATAAATAAATAAATAAAAACCCTACTTATTTCTGGGTTGACCTTTATTAATTTTCATACCAATCGATTGCAATTCCGTATCTGATAAATCTGTCGCAAAATATTTTTTGCAAGAGCCGATCAGCTCATGAATCAAATTTATAAGTCTTTTTCAGGAGTATCAAGTTCTTTCAAAATCCACCTATTGTCACGTTTATTATGAAAAATCATAACCATAATTGATCATTCTTATCTAGCAAGGTTGTAATCGACAAATGGCGTATCGAGAGAAAAAATAATGACAAAGCTTTCGCATTCCAAGTTTTACTCAGTTGGTGCGATTGTGTAAGTAAAACACAAAGCAATCAATTTCATAGACAAACGGTCGGTCTCGAGCACTAATACACTTGTACAAGCAAACAAAGCAGGAATATTAGCAAAAAAGACCTTACCCTCTGTCTCCACTAGCATTTTCTGTCTTAACATATCTCATAACATAAAACAACCAACAAGACATTTTTTTGGTTCAGATTTGTTAAGCCATTTTTATCAAATCTCTCGTCTCTGAAAGTCTCTGAAAAGAATTTTAGTCAATTGAAAAATTGTATAGCCTTGCTTTGGATTTCGTCATATTTATTTAAAAACATGTTTGCTTAAAAGTCTAACATATCTCTCAAGAAATGTGTATGAACAGATTCGTTTTCACATCTTACATATGTGTCTTCACTTGCCATATTTTTAGACAGTGACCCACATGTTAATGCAGAAAATGCTAGTGGAGGTACCGGGTTAGATTCCCAGACAGGGATGATAAAATATACTTTATTACTTAAAGCTTCATCTGCTACATTTTTAAATATCGTCCATGCACACGCTAACGCGGGTAACGTTTGCATCAAAAGAAATGGACGAAAATTGCCGATTTTTCATAAGTTTACCTTCACCCGCACTGATGAAACTACCCATGCAGCATCAATCATAGTAACCCATGAGTCGGCAGACAAAATTTGACAGCTCTCTTAGTCGAATTCTAACCGTGATGGCAAAAACAGTGAAGCAACTCCGTGCAGAAGTGTGCGCGTTCAAAGAACGGCACCCCGCCACTTCGAAAACGGACATCGTGCGGCACTTTGTGGACGCCGTATACGCCCGTTCCGGCATCTACAACATCTTGGCACTATTAGACAACAATCAGAGCATCGAAAGAAAGCCGGGTCCGCACGTCCGACGACCCTGAGCGACAAGAAGCTCCAAAGGATGCTAAAGCGGAACACCGAGGGAAAAGTGGCTACATCGCTGCGTGCGCTTGGCCGGGAGGTCGGTTCAACCGGCCAAACAGTTAAAAAGTACCTGGCGAACATGAACATACATGTCAGGAAGCGTAAGTCGTGTCCACTGGTTTCGGAGATGCAGGCAATGACGCAGCGGCAGCGGCTGAATAAGATGGTCAACTCGATTTTCCCAGCGAATCGTGACGTTGCGGTGGTGATGGACGACGAGACCTATCTCACCCCGGATAGCAACGACTGGCGGAGCACTTCGTATTTTACTTCCCCCTCGAAGGAAGTGAGCTCCGAGGTGAAGTTCATTTCACACACCAAGTTCCCCAAGAAGGTGCTGCTATGGCTGACAAACAGCGAGAAGGGGATGTCAAAGCCGCTCTTCTTTCGCTCCGGACTGGCCGTGAACGGGGAAATTTATAGTACGAAATGCCTGCCGGAAGTTGCGTCGTTCATCAAGAAATACCATAAGGGCGAAGACGCGGTGTTCTGGCCGGATCTGGCGTCAGCCCGCTACTCGAAGCGATCGTTGGGGGAGATGGAGCGGCTGAATATCGATGTGGTACCCAAATTGGCGAACTCGCCCAACCTCCCCCAGCTGCGTCCCACCGAGAATTTCTGGGCCAACCTGAAGCGTAAGATCTACTCCAACAATTTTGTCGCGAAAATTGAGGAGGAATTGATAAATAAAAAGAAGAAAGAACTCAAAAACATGCCTACACGCATGTTTTCGTCCGCCATGGCGAATGTTCCGGTTCACTGCAGGAAGGCCGCTTGCAAGGGGGTAGTAGTTTTTTTTTAAGTAAGCTTAAATAATTACCTTCCATAGGAAATTTATCAAAAGCAATTTTCTATTTTAGTTTTTGTATCACCATCCGAAAAAAGTCCATTTTTTTAATGCAAACTTTAGATCGCCAATTTAAGGAGCGATACTGAATGTGGGTTTTTCCTACCCGAATCCAGCAATTTGCAAACAAACACTATGAACTATAACAAATGCAAATACTTCATAATTTCTCAAAAGCTATGAAGTAAATCAACATGCACTATGCAATTGATACGAAATAAACAACAATAGATCAAATAACTGATACCAAGGGTTTATCTCCCTATCAGGTGGAAAAACCACACTCTTATCATTTCAAAAAATTACAAATTCGATCAAGCTCACATAGCTCCGAAATATTCAAATGCATCGGAACTTTAACAAATCATTGAAAGCCCATAGAGAAAAATTAAAATTAATTCATTTCGACAATAGTTGTTGACTTGTTAAATTTTCGCCCTATAGTTAACATTACAATCATGTGTTTCTAGCTTTTAACGTTTTTTTGGAAAGTTGCGTTACATTGTTGCATAGTTACATCGCAATATTTATTATAAGCGCTCACCATACTATTCATAGGTCAATTTTTAACACACTATGTTCTATAAGAACTTAATACAAAGGGGTGACGCTTTGTTAACGAACGCATAGGAGCGTAGAAATTGAGATTTTCTGACAAAATTTGCAGAGCTTATGCGTTGTGATAGTATATCGTTAACAAGAGTGACCATTTCTCTTCTTTTTTTCAAGTATTTCAAAATTGATAAGCATACATCGAGATTGGAGGAAAGGCAAACGAATTCCAACCTAGTTTCCTCAGTGCATATAATAAAAACTGTTTTTGTACAAATTCAATTCCATTGGAATGCACTTCTTGATAAAGGGACCAAACTACACTAGAATATTCTATTCAAACTGGTATTTGAAATATCGCGATTACTGCTTATGACTATAATAAACGCAATGATTCGGAATTTATGAAAATTATTTCCACAGCTCCACATAAAACAATAATGCTAATTAAATTTGTCTAAAATCACAGAGAGGGTTTGAATGCACTTCAAAATGTGGGTCGTGACCCAAAATTTGAGAAAAATTGATAAAGACTGTTTATATGATCACGACAAAGCTCATTATTTTTCAAACATAGTTAAAGGATTCAGCTGCTGTCAGTAAAAATACAAAATTTCTTATAAACATGTTTTTATTTGGGTTTTAGCAAAGTTAAAATCAAGAATACTCATACAACCAAAGTATTCTAACTACATATTCTACTACACTATGAAAAAAATTGAAATTGTATCAAACTGAAGAAACAAATAAATTTGGCTCAACCAGACAAGGGCGTCATACAAATCCCATCCACAGCTGCCTCAAGCGTATTGCAATAAAAAACTAAACTACGTTCCGTCTCAACAACTTCCGAGCAAGTGTCGAGAGGGTGACCGTGGCAAAGATAAGAACGAATCCTTCAGAATGCCATTCACACGCTACCTTCCCTCGCAACGTGTTGAGTTTTTCACGTACTGAGCCCTGCTCGTCTGCTACACTTCTTTTCAATTTTCCTCCGGCGGCATTTTGGTGGTCATGTTTTTTTTCTCTCTGTCGGTTTTTTTTCTAGCCCTCTGAACTCGGATGATGAGATATGCTGTATTTATCTTGCACTGACCGTAACATCGCAACTTATAGCTCGCCTTAGGAATTCCGCCCCGAGTCGTCTTATTGTCTCCTAACGCAATGTTCCTATACATTCTTTGGTGAGGTGAAGGTGATGGGAGGTTTCACACATTTTGTGTGTTTGTCCGCGCCAACCAAAATGACAACAAACAGTTATTCTTCCGCTTCGGCTGACCCTTCGATGAACACACTCGATTTCATCGAACAAAAGTTCGTGGCAAGGAAATGAACGAAACACGTTCCTCTTTTGTGCTCAATTACATCGATTATCGTCTGTTTGTTTTCATCACCACCCTCCAAAATTTCCGTCTTTCGGGCTTCGGTAGTTCTTCCCCCGAAGGAACTTTCACTCGATTTCATTTTGTAGATAGCTCATTTAGCGCTCTTAGAAGTGGTTCTTTTCAATTTCAAACCGATTAAATTCTTTCAACTCAAATATGCAAAAAAAATTCTCGGCTTCCAACAGACGATCAACTTTTCATTCTCGTATCAAGCTTGCAGAGAGGAGGGAAGGTTGACCTCAAAGTACTTTACCCCTTTCCTTCCCACCTAAGCATCGATTGAATGTAATTATCTGAAGAGCTTTCTAAAAGTTTCCGCAATCAAATTAAAAACGACCAACGGAACGGCAGTGGTGGTGCCAAGAAATGCGATGGCACAAGTTGGCTACCTACAGGCAGGCTGGGATGGGAATCAAACCGGGAATCAGCACCGGAGAACGCCCGAAGTGCTCCACCCCTTGCAGATGCCATGAATAATGAACGGAGGACGAAGTCTTGCTTCCCATCCAGAGTGTTGGGCTGTAGTTGCGTGGTGCCAGCAGGGGTCAACGTCAGGAGAGTGATTGTGAGGTTGTGGCAACAGTGGCGTAATTTCAACTTTGTTTCAAACTGGCAAATGAATAATAGCAGTGATGCAGAAGCAGCAGCCAGCTATGCATGGTGAAAGCAGACAGCAGTAATGATAGTAATTTTAACACGTCTTTTCATTACAGCTTTGATGAAACAACAGTGTGTGAGTGGAATGAATGAATGAGTGTTTACATAAGTCTTCATGGGTGTTGATTCGGGTTACCGAACTTTCACGTCGAATCTGGTTTGATGGGTTCTGTTATGCTTTAAGAACCACGCTGGAGCGTTGACATTCAGTCTGATCCAGTGGTAGACGTGCGTGGGACTAAATGACATATTGTCGAATGACATTTTCCGGATGATTTTTGATCGAAAGACATTTGATCAAATGACCTTTCGACATTTGGTCGAAAACAGAGCAAAATTTTACAAGTAAACAATTCGGTTAACAAAGTCAAATCACGATGCAAAAATAATACTCATTCTATAAAGATGAATTTGCTGTAAAAATAAAGTAAATCTATGAAAAATAATTTCAAATGAAAGAAAATAATAAATCCAACCCAAAATTTCAGTTATAATAAACATACAATAAATTATTTCTTGATTTCTATCGCTGGAGCTTCGTCGGACTGAGAAAAATTTGAGCCATCATGAAGGTCAAACCTCGTACAATACTTAAAGTATTCGCAAACGAACTGGCTTTGAAGAAACAGAGGGTTAAAGTATCAAAAGAAGTCGGCCTCACTCTTGCCAAAAACTTTATAAGTGGTGTCAAGGGCAAAGGGCGGACATTCAATCATGGAGAAGAGATACAATAAACCAATGAAATCTAAACTCAACTATGATGTAATAATTCATTCTCTGAAAGTTTATTTGATCATTTGCGCTTGTCTCATTTTATTCCAGTACAGTCGTTATCATAAACTTATATATCTTATTTAAACTTATTTATTATTATTTGTCATTAGACTGTATTTTCAACTTTTTTTTAACAAACTGTGTGATAATGTTTTTCTAATTTAGGTGGATCTCCCAGCAGTGGAACTGACCCAACCCCTAAAAAGGTGAGGGATTCTTCTTACTCTGGTATAAATAATGATTCTCAACCTCCGGTGATATCGTCAGTACAGTGTCGTCTTGACTCAGCAAAAGTGGGTTCTTCGGGGAGAGCAGTAGGGTCGAATAGATCTTCCTATAGAGAAGTTACTAGTTATGTTAGGGTAGGAGTTCAAGCGAAAAACTAACCTCACGTAGAGCTTACAATGCACCAACTAACAGCTGTACAGAAAGCAATTTTAACAAATTAGTTCAGCAGAGAAAACAAAAGTTAAAACCTAAATTTGGTACTTGTCAATTTAGCCCAGGTGCATTATCATAGCCACGAGGGAAGAAAACAATTCAAAAATTTTATACATTACTTGGGAATTCCATGGATGATGTGAAATTATCTACCGTATAAGGAATACTTCCATTTTTCGTGGTAGAGTAAGATTTCAGCATGCTACTTTACCGGGCTCACGCTGCCTAAATCGCCTTCGTGCTGCTGCCACCTAATGTATAGTTGACTGGATGCCAGGACAGAAGCTGTTTGAGCCGCACCTCCTTGGTGGACAGACGCCTGGCACGCACCTCCTCCATCTAACTGAAGTCAGAAGGACAACAGTGCCCAGGCTGCACTACCAGCTAAGTACGCAACCCTTAGCTGGCGGTCTTTGTCATCTCTTGACCCGTGGAAGCATGAGGTAGGAACTTGTGAGGACCAGTGCTATGTTGCGGGGACGCACGCTCCATCCCAGGTGTTTACTCACCATTTTGCAGCCCAGAAATAAAAACTACTGTACTATTGACACGATACAGCGTTTATTACTCAGCCGCTGGATGCCAGGACAGTCGCTATTTGAGCCGCACCTCCTTGGTGGACAGACGCTCGGCACGCACCTCCTCAATCTAACTGAAGTCAGAAGGACAACAGTGCCCAGGCTGCACTACCAGCTATGTATGCAACCCTTAGCTGGCGGTCTTTGTCATCTCTTGACCCGTGGAAGCATGAAGTTGGAACTTGTGAGGACCATAGCTATGTTGCGGGGACGCACGCTCCATCCCAGTTGTCTACTCACCATTTTGCAGCCCTGCAAATTTTGAACTAATTTATTGCAGATAAACTGACTTTACTTTGAAAGATGAAAAAAATTAAACAGAGTGGTTGACAACTTTCTGTCTGCTCTTCATTGTACGGATTGTATCGAAAATAAACTCGCAACGCTTATAATGCAATGACACATACACGCGTAAGACTATCGGTCTGAGCTTATCCAACTTTAGCTCCTGCTCTTTCGGTAAACAGTGATGGTTTTCGAGATGTCACGAATATTAAAAAATTTCGTGTTAATGTTCAAGTGGTGGACACGTGGCTTCGTGTGAAGGATGTCTCGATGAATAAAATAGCGAAACTTTTTGGAATTCATCACAACAGCGTAAGATCTATCATCAACAAGTTCGGGGAACACTACTCGTTCGATGAGTAGCCAAGCAGAAAGCCAGGTCCTGTTGGCCCAAAATTGGATCGAAAGGTAGTCAATCTCGTCCTTTGAAACAGATCGATGTCGGTTCATGATTTGACCAAAAAGGCTGGTAGCTTCGTTGGAAAGGTTCAAAGAATCAAGAAGCGCATATAAGACAAATAAGAAGCAGAAAATAGCAAAATAAAGTGCTAAGCAAAAACTCAGGGCAAAAACCAGAACCAGCAAGTTATACAGCGTGCGTTTCGATCGATGACGAAACATTTGTGAAAGAAGACTCCAGATAGCTTCCAGGACCGTAATCTTACAGCAAGGTCATCGGAAAAGATGTGAGTATCTCCAAAACGTCGTTCGAGGTGGAAAAATTTGGCCAGAAGGTTCTAATAAATATGTCAGACAATTTGTTCCTGCGGCTCCAAGTCATTGATTTACTACACTAGAGGTATGATCAATGTCGATGTTTACCGAATTGAGTGTTTGCAGAAAAGGATGTTGCATTATATGAGCAGCACAAGGTCCCTCCTTTGTTTCGGCCTGATTTGTCTTCAGCCCATTACGCTAATACCACAGTACAATGGATGCAAGAAAATTGAGTATATTTAGTTGAGAAAGACATCAATTCTCCCAATTGTCCATAGCTTCGTCAAATTGAACGCCATTGGGTTACGTTAAGCACAACTTCAAGAAGAGAGGTAAGTAGTATAGTGCAAGACCATGGAAGAGTTCAAAAAGAGTTGGCCTGCGGTTTTCAGCAAATGCGACAGAACTACTGTCCAAAACCTCATAAGTGCAGTCAAATCCAAGATCAGAAAATTCTGGAAATAAAATTTCTTTCCGTACTTTTTTTCTTGTTTATTTTCTTTGAATTAATAGAGCAGGACTCAAATGAAATGCTATAGTTGGTTTTTATTTATGTTGACATAAAAAGGAGTGGATGCTTCTAAAAGACCTGGACCTGATGAAATTTCACACTTATTCATCAAAAAATTAGCTTTTGATTTCGTTAAATCATTGTTTTGGCTTTCTAATTTAACCTTTCATTCTGAGCAATTCTCATCAGTTTGAAAAGAATCATTTCTCATTCCGATTTTAAGTCTGGAAAGAGATAAGATAACAAATATTACCGTATACAACACCTTTTGAAGCTATCGTTAATCAGAAAATGATTTCAGTGAGAGAAAGACGTTTTCTAAAAATGATGTTTCAAAAACCTTTTTGGCCTTAACGTTTAAAATGCAATATACCTATACAATTTCTTCACGCTAGAAATTGTTGCCTCATTAATACCGGATCAGTACTTCATTTTCACGGATAGTCTCAGTTCTATAGAGGCTATTCGCTCATTGAGGCCGGTAAAGTACTCCTCGTATTTTCTCATGAAAATACAGGAGCTTCTAAGTGCTTTATCTTCGCGATATTTTATCATCACCTTTGTATGGGTCCCATCTCATTGTTCAATTCCGGGCAATGAGAAAGCGGACTCGCTTGCAAAGGTGGGCGCTATGGAAGGCGATATTTGTGATCGACACATCGCCTTCAACGAATTTTTTCCTATTTTTCGTCAACAGTCACTCGTCAGCTGGCAGTATGAATGGAGTAAAGGAGATTTTGGGCGATGGCAACATTCTATTATCCCAAAGGTGTCGAAGAAATCCTGGTTTAGGGGGATGGATGTGGGTCGAGACTTCATTCGTGTCATGTCTCGCCTCATGTCCAATCATTATTCTTTGAACGCTCATTTATACCGGGTTGGGCTGAGCGACAGCAATCTCTGTGAGTGTGAACAAGGCTATCAGGACGTAGATCACGTTATTTGGTCCTGTGCTGAACATCGTGGAGTCAAATCGGAGCTTTATGATTCCCTTCGGGCTCGAGGTAGACAACCCAATGTGCCAATTCGAGATATTTTGGCTGTACGTGATTTGGAGTACATGAAACTCATTTATGTGTTTTTGACTAACATTAGCCTTAGATTGTAGTTAGTTTAACCTGTCTGTTTACTATAAGTTTTTTTTATCTGTGTATGTGTGTATGTGTGTATGTGTATAGTTATAAAACCATAAATTGTATAGTTATAAGTTTTTAGATAATTTAGAATTTAAATTTAATGTGTTATGTAAACCATACTTTAAATTCCCACCCTCTTTCCCATCCGTAATTTGTAATTCCTATTAACCTCGAGACGGCCGCGAGTAATCGGCTCTATCCTCTTAAATTTAGTTTTAAGATAACTGATGTATATAAATATGTAAAGTTGATTCGATTGAGCCTGTTCAAATAAACGATTATATAAAAAAAAATCATATACAAGAGAAAAAAAATCTCCTGCACGCTTGGAAAGCAATCTGTAAAAAGATTTAAGCAAATAAGACATTTAGGAGTGCTTATGGATTCTGAGCTAAAATTCATTGA
>JAHHFK020002305.1:0-38022 GCA_024533555.2 Aedes koreicus
CACTGAAAGTTAATTTTAGTTTATATTACGAAATCCAAGGTAGAACTAACGAATCTGTTCGTTGTTTTCAGCAACGAAACTGATTTGTTCTTTTTATGAAGATACATTCGTAATTAATGGCACACGCGCAACTGTCAAAAGCAGGAAGCATTTGTTGACACAGAAACAACATTCGTGCATTGTACGAAAACAATACAAAGAGCTACGAATATTTTGTTACCAATTTAAAAGAAACGTCTCTCTGATGGTTGCCTGAATGACTGAGAGATCTACTTTATCGACTCGAAATGTAATTGACAAAAAAGCGCAACCACGTGGAGTTGTCCAGCGTCTTTTTTTTTAATGTTTCTGACATGGGATTCGATCCTGTATTTTTGGAAAGAGCTGATACTGCATCCTCGGTTGATCTCACTATGCCATGGCGACTCGTGAGGTGATAATTGAATAATGAGTATGAAGTTATAACTCTCGACAGCGCTTCAATTTGTATTTTGGGATAAATAAATTATTCCCGCCCATCCCAGCAGCAGCATCAGTGAAGCAGCGATTGGCTGGTCTTCACGAAATACATTTCGTGCAATATACAAAATGGTGTAAAGATAGCATTTCACCAGATAAAAAGCAATATGAATGTTTCATACAATATACGAGACATTTGTTCTATGTACAAAATCCATGATTACGAAGCGAGTGAAATCAAATTTACGAAAATAAATTTTCAGTGTCGCGCACTTGCTGTTCCTACGACTCCATTTTCGAAACTACCACACATTTCACAATGAAACTCACGCAGTGTAAACAATACACGCTGAGGTCATTTCATCCGAAATTTCATTGAAATCAACCCAAAGGGCAAAATGTTAGAGCTTATTGAAAGTGGTGCATTTTAACTGTGGACACCCTTTATTTCATAAAAGACTGACATATGATTATAAGCATTATAGGATTGTATTGAAATATATGTGTTTAGTGTTTAGTGGTTTTATGATAAGATATTCCATTCCATTCTCTTCCATCACTAAAACTGCTTTCTTCGACCTATAGAATAGTTTGTTGATTCTCACAAAAATAAAACAAATCAAAGACCTTTTCATTGAAATTTTATTTTCGTTGAAAGGACTGATCTTCTCTGCTTTTCAGCTTTTCCAGGACTATTAATATATAAATACATATCCAATTTTAATTGGGCAGTTACGAACCAGTGGTTGTTAGTTATATTTTGTAAATACATGTATTATATTCCATTACATACATTACATACAAAAAATCATCAAAAAAGGGTAAGGAGGGAATATACCCAAGTAACATTGCCAAAACCATTCTACTCTATTAAGTTTTAATAAGGTTTTATCAAAGCAACTAGAAATCAATTTGGTTTGATTATGACACCAAGAGCTGGCAAAAGGTTTCATATTTTAGTCAGGTTTATGAGAACCTACACAGCTTGTTTACAATGATCTTAAAACCTTGTTTTTCAAATTCCTTTAACTCCCATCAGAGGTTTTATTTCGACTTTATGAACTCGTAAAATGCTGTTTTGAAATGCCGTTTTAGGACTCATTGATATAACCTATTACGGTCAGTTGAAAAAGCATTTAAACACCATTTTGCCTCCAGAAAATGCATTAAACGACAAATTGGCATTGAAGGAAGTCACCACAAGACCAAACTGTTTTATTATAGTCATTGCGAGGATAAATTGGTTTTATGTCAAAACTGTGATTTTTTTCCAATCGCCATATTGAAATATAAAATATAAGTGAAGGGTGGAAAAATAAATGCATCAAATTTTCAATGGAATGCAAAAAAAACTGTAGAACGGAGAATGATTTCGTCATTCTTTAAGATAATCTCATCCAATTCCAAGCACTTTTCAGGAAATTCATGAATTGTTTATCGAATATATTTGTTTTAATTTGATTTATGTAGTTGCAAATTCGCATTATTCCAAGGCGCATTAATTCACCATAAAAATAAATGCGCATATAATTTGGAGCATAATACGCTGTAGAAAACACAATTTGTTTTGGATATTTTTCTATCAAACCAAATTTCCCGCAACACTAGACCTTTTTTCACTGCTAAATGAATCAGAAGAGCAGAGAATCGAACAAAGCAGAACAACAAAAACCAACCTCGATTTCACAGTGTAGTTTGACAGCTGTGGCCATTTGGCCGCATTCTGGTTTTCATGGCAGCCAATAGGTTATATGATGGTTCTCAAGTGGTCATAACATCGTTCACTAGAACATTTTCAAAATCTTTATGGTCTTATAAAGGTTTTATTAACTTGTTTTCACAACCGTCTACAGAGTGGGCCATTTTGTACAAATTTCGGCTTTAAAGAAGCATAGAGGAGGTGTTGGTAGACAAAACAGTTTTAAATGTAGCTTTATCAACAAAGTCGGGAGGAGTGCTATACGGCTGGAATAAAACTAAAATTGTTACTTGGGTAGGGTGCCAGACGAAGTTTTGGCTGGATGAGGGATTCGTGGTTATCTGGCCCAAGTCATGGATGACAAATATGCCTTCCTTGATGGAAATCATCAGATTGATATCAGTGAAGGTATAATTATCTTCTGACAGTCTACAGTGAGTTTTCTACCCCTATTTTTAACAAACCACAAACCACAACCACAATCCTAATGTGTATTGCTCACTGCTCATTTCCTGTAATGGGGTTTCGTGTAAGTGCTTCTGTTAACGGGTCCATACTCCCGTTTTTGGCCCTTCATACAACGGAATAGTGAGGATCTACCTCAAGAAGTGTCTACAGAAGCGTCTGCTTCCTCTGCTGAAGCAACACGACGGCCCTACGATCTTCTGATCGGATCTAGCTTCGTGCCACTATTCAAATGTTGTCCTGGAGTGGTACGAAGCCAACACTTTCGTACCCAAGGACATGAAACCCCCCCTCGCACCGGAACTAAGGCCAATCGAAAAAAAATTGGACTGTTATGAAGCAGGAACTACGGAAGCATCCCAAGGAGATCATATCTGAGGAAGACATGAAGAAAAAGTGTGTTTCCGTACAGAAGAAGCTGCAGCCAGATGTTGTACAGAACTTAATGAGTGGAATTAAGCGTAAGATGCGAGTATACGTTTATGGTATTGAAGTTGAAAGAAATTAATATGCCAAAAGCTTACTAATGGGTTATATTTTATTGTCTGAAAGCTTGAAAAGGATCGGTCAACCAGGTAATTTTCTTTTCGTTTTTTTTTTCCGTGATGCAATTTGATGTGTGATACCCTTTATACAACGACAAACAAAAATAAAACAAATATATTCGATAAATTAATAATGAATTTCCTGGAAATCGGTTTAATTTAATACGCTTATCTAAAAAAATGCCGAAAGTGATCTCCGATCTACAGTTCATTTGCATTTCATTTAAAATTTGATACATTTATTTTTCCACATTTCAATTCTTTCTTTTCTTTCAAAATTGTGATAGGAAAAAATCACAGTTTTGCCGAAAGCCAATTTATCTTCGCAATGACTACGATAAAACTATTTGGTCATGTTTTGTGCCGTTTTAAAACCACATTGAAGATAACATAGGTTTTAATTTGTTTCCTACAGATAGCGTTTCGTGAAGGACAATGCTTATATCTATGAAGAATTTATATCTACTTTCTTTAAAACTAGGATAAACTTTTGTTATAAACAATTTGAATAAAAACATTGACAATCAGCTAAAGTATGTATGATTTAAAAAATATCAGTTTGTGGATATTTAAAATACCTCCACATGGTTTTGTTATCAGTTGATTTCTCAACTCTGTTATGTCAACATTATATGGTTTTCATATGAATTGATCTTGAATTTGACTTAACATATGGATTTGAAAACGAAGTTGTTGAAATAAACAATGCTGGTTTTATTTTCATGATTTTACGCCTATTTTTAGTTTTATAAACTTTAGATCCCGAAGTCGTGATCGAGGTGATATGCTATGGGTGATTCATTAGAAGTGCGTTACGCTTAAAGAAGATAGGGAGGGTTTAATAATCTGTGACAAGCAATGTATAAGGTATAGTGGAGTGGGGTTTGTATTTTCCAGAATTTTTTGACATACTTAATGAATGATGCAGTTAAACTACGCCAATCATCCCCTCTTTTCCTTCCATCGTGATTGATGTATTATCCTTAGGGTTAAGCACCACTTCGGCACAAAATGATTCTGGTGCTGGTGTTGCAAAGGATGTTCTTTTATACGAAGAATTTTGACCGAGTTTCAGACAATTTGGCCAACAAAACCCTCCAAGACGAAGAGAATAATTTTGTGCTGAAGTAGAGCTTAACCCTACATATTTGTGTATGCATCACGAGGGTCTCTTAGACTCCCATAAAGACTTGAAGTTACTTAGAAACGCCTACTTGTGTAGTTGTTTCTGGTGACTTCCCTCAATGGCAATTTGCCGTTCAATGCATTTACTGGAGGCAAAATGGTTTTAAAATACTTTTTTAACTGACCATAACAAGATAATATGAATGAGTCCTAAAACGGCATTTCAAACAGCATTTCACGAGTTCATAAAGTCGTAATAAAACTTTTGATTGAAATTAAAATAAATTTGAGAAAACAAGGTTTTAAGATCGTTGTAAACAAACTGTAGGTTCTCATAAACCTGACTTAAATATGAAACCTGTTGGCACTTCTTGGTGCCATAATAAAACCAAATTGATTTCTAGTGGCTTTCATAAAACTTGTAACGAATAACTATGTTTTGTCTTCACGAATTGTTAAAACACATCCCATGAATTTGAAATAAACAACTACGTCGGAAATATAATGCGAAATTTATGTTTAATTCATGTTTTGAGGTGTCCGGATTATTTCGGATACAGACCTTATAATCATCATCTGTTTTTTTCAGACTCTCTCACTGTTCCCACGATGATCGTGAGGTGAGAATCGTAAAGCATTTTATGATTTTGATTTCCACAGCCTGCAAGTCTGACTGATTGAATAGTCTGAATGGTGGCAAAAACAATAATGAATTGATGTTCACGAACTGCATTGTCCTATCCCTTTTTTAAAAACCTCTACTAATTTCAACTTTGAAAGGTGTGGCAGAAGCACCGATGCTTCATCTGCAGCCACGAAACAAACCGAACACATTTCCGCGTTTCAACAAGTAAATATGCGCGCGACGACAACAACAACAACAACCACCACCAACATCAACTTCAACAGCAATGCAGAACAGAGCAATTGACGCACCGTGCCGGAAGTTCTGTGCGGAAACCCACTCACATTCCGCGCTGCTCAAGTGTGACCTATACTGGACACACTACTGACACGGATGTCGCTCGAGCGCACGCGATGAGCTCGTGTGCGGTGTAAAAAGCGGATGTGGTATTCGAAGCGGCAAAATATGCCATCGCAGTCATCGTCGTCATCATCGTCATCGTCAGGAGGAGGGGTCTTGGCTTGGCTCTGGCGCAAAAAAAACCGGGTGGTCTCCGGTTTCGTTTCATTAAGCCACCATCACCATCAGCCAGTATGCAACAGCAGTCGAGCCACGGAATCGAATTTCAACAACATCATGAGAGCAGCACACAGCTAGTGGGTGCATTTTTTCGCCTGTAATGCATGCACATAAAAGCATAATTTTATTTGCACTTTTACGGACGATAAACAGTCTGATTAAGAGCCCTGTTGACAATGTTTGGACACATTCGGCAGATGGTTCGAATTGGAAGCGCAAGCGAATGCGGGTGCTCCTATTTGCTTTCAATAATTCGAGGCAACTATTCGAAGCCGACGACTACGAGTGGTTCGTTGTAATTCAATCCTGCTGGTTGTAGGGCGGAGGATGGGGAAGGAGGGCAATTTGCGAGTAACGAGATCAAAGGCAATCGAAAACTTATTTTTGCCTTGAACAATTTTTGGGCAAACCGAATTGAAACTGCAATGTAAATATTTGACTCGGGTTGTTGGGGATGGGACCAGCAAACGGCATCCACTACCCATATCGGATTACAATGCTGGTTTCGTTGCTGGTATGCTATGGGGGTTGATGAGGAGTTGCACGCAAATGGTCGCAAGTTACTCTTTGTTGCTGCAGGTCAGAAGTTGTTTGATCTGCGTTGTTCTACAACTGTGAAGGTAGTATTGCAGCAGATGGTGTTTTTTCCCAACGCGTTGAGGCAATCATTGAATGAGGAAGCATTTTGAATACAAAGTTATACCTTGCTTTCGGAAAGTTTAGATTCAGCGTCGTGGTGATGTTGGGGCATGTCAAGGGTGTCGAAATCCAATATTTGTAGTTTTAAAGTTTTGCATGAAATTTATTTGACTTGTACTAATTCTCAGTTGATTATATTACTTAAAATAAAACAAAAAGCAATGGCGCAGTGTATTGGCGTTCTTACGCGTTGAGCTAGTACAGTAAAAGCTCGATGACAGGTACGCTGTATTCGTAGACTTCTTCTTTTCCCTTTTGGTGAAAAAACAATCATGTTCGTTACACTCAATCAAGTCATCGTTTATCATCAATTATCATTTGATTTGTTGATATTCTCATTCCGGTTTAAACTTCTAATGCTTGTTCTATTGTGAGCAAATATTGTCCGTGTGTCAAAGTAATTTTCATAAGAATATAATTGTTGTATAATATAACAAAATCATAACATATATTCAACACTACATCGATAGTTTGCTCCTCCAACCATTGGTAGTATTGGAATGTTGACCATCTGATGTGTTAAAATATATACTGAAATCCAATTATTAGACTTTGGACCATTGCTGCTGTGGTTCACCCCTGATGATAAATCCCAGAATGAAATAGTATACTATATCAAGTAGATTAATTGAATAAGTGTGGAATTATAAAATGTAAATTTATAAATCTTTGAAGCCGTGACAACTAAATCTATCAACACGATTGAACAAATGATCAAAAAGCGTGCATCGAACAAGAGGATTGTCCAGTGCATAGGGAGAAGACCGTGCCATCCACAAACTGTTAACGACTGGGAGTTGGCAGTCCCACTTGCCATCCATTCGCTTCAACCGGGTGCCCTGGTGGACCCTCCCATATCCATTATATGAATGTATACGTAAGAGAATATGATATATCTTTGAACAATTGTTGCTTTGTTTCAAAATAGCTGAAATACAGAGTAAATCATACCAATTATCATTGAAACAGCTCCATTAAAGATATATCAATGCACCTAATATAAATGGTTTTGGAATGCAAAAATGACCTAAAAGCGCGCTCAAATGATTAATTATATGAGAATGAAAAGTATACAATCTGATTTCCTGGTTCTTGGTTTTTATTCGCACCCAATCACTTCGCTATTGTCAAATTGCCAACATAGCCAAGGCTACGCCAAGCAGCGTCTCCATGTTTCAGCTGGAGGTCTTATGTGATCGTATGATGTGACGGAGTTGGGGCAGACATCTATCAGGGGGTACCACAAGGCTCGAATCTCGGCCCAACACTCTGGAACGCAATGTACGATGGAGTATTAACGCTGAAGATGCCTAATGGAGTTGAGATCGTAGGATTTGCAGATGATGTCGTCCTAAACATAACGGGCGAGACTCTAGAATAGGTAGAGATGCTGGCGGCGGAGGCGATGGACACCATTGAAACGTGGATGACTGGAGCAAAACTGCAGCTCATTATAAGACGGAGGTAGTGTTGGTTAGCAACCGCAAAGCAGTTCAGCGGGTTGACAGCAACGTCGGGGACACGCAATTCCGTCAAAGCGTGCCTTAAAGTACCTGGGGTGATGGATGATGACCGCTTGAATTTTAACGCGCACGTCGACTACGCCAGCAAAAAGGCGGCGAAAGCGGTCAATGCGGTAGCGAGGATCATGACGAACGTCGGTGGACCGAGAAGCAGCAAGAGGCGACTTCTGGCGTGTGTGGCAACTTCAAATTCTGAGGTATGGAACTCCTGTCTGGGTCGCGGCGCTGAAAACTGAGCGTAATCGTGGGAAGCTGAGCAGGGTCTTCCAACTCATGGCCATGCGAGTCGCGAGCGCCTACAGAACATTTTTTCCGGAGGCAGTATGCGTTATCGCTGGCATGATCGAGGACATCGAATGTTATCAGCGGAGGGATATCAGAAATGCGAGGATAATCGTCAGTTTATTTATTTATTTATTTTATTTCTCGTCCATCAGTAGTAGACCGTTTTGTTACAATGATATTTACATTTTATGTCTCACTTCTTAAATATATAGTACGCCTAAAAAACTAACCTATCAGGTTTATATTTTAAATGTTTAGGTTATCTAATTTCATTTGTTTTAGTCATAGTGAACTCAACATTTTCTCCGTGATTATTGTCAGAACGGACTCTTTGGCTTAGTGGCTGCAAGACTGGAACAATGCGGTGAAAGGAAGGTGGACCTACCGGCTCATCTCAAATGTGCCAGCCTGGAGTGAATAAGAAGCATGGAGAGGTGAACTTCTATCTGACGCAGTTCCTCTCCAGGCACGGCCGCTTCCGGAAGTATCTGCATCGGTTTGGTCACGCTTCTTCACCCTTTTGACCAGAGCGCTTGAACGCTCCACCGAAATTGCTGGACTGACCTCGGCACCCTACCGGTCGGTTGGAGTGAGCAGCAACAGCAGAAGAATCGGTTTCGGGGGAAGTTCCGCCGCCGGGGAACTCTTCGTCAGCGCAGGGTAGCCCACCATCGAGGACTACTCGAGTCGAGTGCGTCCAGAAGGGGGAGCTAAATGGCTCAGGAAATGGGACCTCAACGGCTCACCGTGGTGCGGTTTCGGGGAGAGCTTCCACTACTGCCGGGGAATCCTCCGTCGGAGTAGGGTACACCCACCGTCGGGGGCTACCTGAGTCGATTGCGTCGAGGTATGGGAGCTAAATGGCTCGACCAAAGTATATATATATATTATATATATATATTTATATATATATATATATATATATATATATATATATATATATATATATATATATATATATATATATATATATATATATATATATATATATATATATATATATATATATATATATATATATATATATATATATATATATATATATATATATATATATATATATATATATATATATATATATATCATTAGTTTTCAATATGACACTACTGCTAGTATGATGCACTCGTCATGAAAATAATTCAAACAATGCTATCGCTATTGTGTTACAAAGTGATATGGGTTTTATTCACTGCTTCCTTCCGAATCCGTCTCATCGCCGTCTCCGTCAAGGTTGCCGATTTCACACTAGGGTTTCAACAGATTGCTGCATAAACAAAGCCGTTGATTTCCGCTGCACCCCTGGGATATCCTTAATCCGATAACGATCATGACCAAGTACTTCAGCTATCATATATAGTCCGTTGATTTTCTGCTCCAGTTTTCAGCTTCCATCAATTGCTACCTTCGCTTTTTCAGCCAATACCATGTCGCCAACTATATACTGCTTCGCTTTACGTCTTGCATCGTAATACCCCTTTTGCTGCCTCTGCTTTGCCTGAATACTTTCATTTGCTCGTTGTTTAAGTTCGTTCATATTTTCCACACGGTTGTCGGATTCATCGTGTATTGCCAACACTATCTCGTTTTCAACCAAATCTCTGGGTTTGAACGTTAGCACCAATTGACTTGTTGGATTGCCTTGAACTGTGGGTAGGTTTTTATCCCATTTGTGAACATTATCCTCCAGCATAGTTCGAATTGCGTTCAACATTGTTTTATTTGCTCGTTTCACTTGTCTGTTCGCCCTTGGCGAACCAACTGCTACCAGAACGTGATGAATGTTGTGACCTTCGCAAAACTTACGAAAAGTACTCGCCGTGAATGCTGTTCTCCGATCCGTTATGATCCTTTGAGGTGTTCCACATCGCCGTTATCTCACTCATTATTTTTACCACTGGGTCAGCTCTTGTTGTCCGCACTGCCCTCAAATATACAAACTTCGAGAACCCATCGATGATCACCAACACGTGTGCAATCCCGCAGGTTGATGCCGGAAACGGTCCAACGTGGTCTAAGTGCAGCGTCTGAAAAGGAATCGGAATCTTAGGGATTGGGTTTAACTTTCCTTCCATTTATCCTCCCTTCGATTTATAATAGGCACACTTAGGACAAGCTTTAATGAACTCCTTCACATAATGCCGCATTCGTTTAAACCAAAACTTCTTCCTTAAAGTCTCCAATACCTTATCCTCCGCCATGTGCCCCAGGTCGTCATGATATGCTTTCAAGATTCTCCATCGAACTCGTTCGGGCACCACCCACATCAATTCTGCTCCTACTTGTCGCATTAGTCGGTTACGGAGCAAAACATAGTCATGACGCACTTGTCGGTCACTGTTGTTTTGGACCGCTTCAAGTCAAATTCTTGCAGCTTCAAAATCCATCTAGCCACTCGTCGACACATATCCTTCTTCGCCAAAGTCTGGGTTACGGCAATACAGTCAGTTATCACTTTGAATGGCCTTCCTAGCAAATATTGCCTAAACCGCTCCACGCTTACGACAGTCAACACTTCTAACTCGTAGCTGAAATATTTTTGTTCCTGCTCATTTGTCTTTTCTGCTGAAGAAGCTAACTGGTTTCCAGCCACCGTCGCTCCTTTGCAGCAAAATTCCTCACAATCCAATCGCAGACGCATCTGTATGCAGCTCGGTGTCTTGTTCTGGATCATACTATGCTAGAACGGGTCTCGTAACCAAGGCTGTCTTCACATATTCAAACGATTTCACTTGCTGGACGAGCACTCCACTCGATATCCTGATCCTGCTTCCACTCGATATCCTGATCCTGCTTCAACAGTTTCACCAACGGTTTCACCCGCAGGCCATGGTTCTTGACGAATCTTCGAAGATATACGGACAGTCCCAGGAACTGCTGCACTTTCAGTCAATTTGTGGATATCGGGAAATTCTTCACCGCTTCTATCTTCCGTTGTTGCTCCATTTGATTCATTGCACGTTGAAAAACTGCGTATCCATTCACCAGTCTAAATGGCATTCTGATAAGCTGGTACTGGCTATCCATAGTCGAGAAAACCGTTCAAACCTTACTATTTTTAGCCACTGGAATATTTAGTGAATATAATCGATTCCCTCCCGAAATTTGTGATGGTCGATAGTTTTTCCCCATTTTTTTGTTTTTTGTGCTTCGCCCCGCACCCGGAGGAAGAGTTAATATCAGCTTGGTGTGTTTGTTAGCAATTGCTGTTAGTATTGTGCCTCGCGGTCATAAAGATTAAATTAGTGTATTTTCCGCTTTGTCGCGAGTGAATTGATAATTTTAAGCAGTTTGGATGCGATATAGAGTCGCTTCATAGCAGGATTTTGATTATTGACATAGTGTGGAGAGAGAAATAAGAAAACCAGTGCAATGCCGAAAACGACCATTTGCTGGTCAAAAACAACGAACGCAAACTAACGCGCATGTGCGCGTGGTGGCACATAAATTTCAGCTGTGAACTTTTTTTTCCTTCCGTTACACAATGATTGTGATTTTTCATGTTGGTGTTCTTCTCGGAAGTGTTTTTTTTACCTGCAATTTTCATTGTTTTGTATTTTTCCATCCACTTTTTGCCCCTTCACGATCACATGTCTACCTGCAGCCATCCAAATCGTCAGTTCCATCCAAACTTCGGCAGAATGCTCCAAAGGCAAGGCTCAGTGGAAGAACCGGTCGCTCGTTCATGTCTCGCCGGGCGGCAGGTGCAATATTTTTTTGCGATTTTGATTGAATTTAATTTTCGGGTAGTGCGTTTTTGCTTTCGCTTCGAGCCATTTTCGTTGAAGTCATCAGCGGTCACAAAAGTGCCTTTTGCACCCGCTCCTTGGTGCGGTCGCCCGGTCCAACACAACAAGTAGTAGTGGTAGACAAGAAGAAAGAAGCCCGTGTTTGTTTCCACGATCAATGCCAAAAGAGACATCACGCGCCTATCTCTGCAGGACTCAGGAGTTTATGTTTTTCCCCAATGCGTGGAAGATAAACATAAATAAAAGGCATGTTTTTTGGGTTGCTCATCGGCAGAGATAGAGAGGTAGAGAGAGAGAAAGATAAGCAAAGCGAAGCAGCCACACGAGACTGTGGAAATGGAAACACAGGTATGTGGCGAAGAGTCGGGATGCATTCGGCCGTTGCTGAGACGGATATGGATGTGCTTTGCGGCGGATCTCTGGCCAGGTGCAATTTTTTGTTCGGTTCGTCGAAAACCGAAAACAAGTTTCTGCGGCGTGGTTGATGGTCGAAACACTGCATTCATTCTTTGAGTGGTTCGGATTTTGTTCAAATGCCGACGCTGGGCCGCGTGGCGGTTTCATGATTTGCGTTTTGCTTCTTTTTTGTTTGTACCGGAGGCTTTCCAAGTTTGATGGTTCAAATAATTTCAATATTAGCCGGCTGCACAAATGAAATTGCCTTAGGTGCGTTTTTTACTCTGTTCTTGATTAAAATAAGTGAGGAAAATGTTGGCTTCGACTTTTCTCTGCAACCAATTTCTAAATTTCCTTTTCTTTATAGTCTTTCATCACAGCAATGTACTGACTATATATATTATATGATAACTTGGTTATTTAGGTTTCAGTTGATTACTTTTAGGTCAGTAACGCATTTTTCGAAGCCATATTTTACTTAAAACAAACCACATGCACTCAAAATTGCTACTGCTTTCGTTGCCTATAATACAACACTATGTTTTGAACGTAGCTCAAATGGAACTACAGATTATCGTTGCGTTCATTTTAGAAGTTTGGTGCTTTATAAAAACATTTTCAAGGCGCTCTGGGTCATTCTGTCATTTTTAATAAACAGAAAATCACAGAGCAAACAATTGTAAGCAGACAAAAACTGAAGATGTCAGCACGACGTCGCGAAAATACTCATATAAGGGTGAATTCTGCATAGCTTGCCAGGAATAGGTAAATAGGTGAAGGTATTTGCCTATGAATTTTCAACGAGTTCAACTCTGGTCTTTAATTTTTTCATCTCTAACCGGTATTGAACGAAGGGACCGATTCAACGATAAAAATTATCGTCATCAAAAATCGATCACACCGCAAAAAGAAAAGGAAAACTTAATTGCAATCCTTCCATGTAGCCCCTATTCGTCGCCGACCCTGGAACCTGCCAGTTACGTCAGCCCCACGCGTCCATCCGGTGGCCGTGGCTCTCACTTTTAAACTTCGTCATTTGCGTCGGACAAAATTGTAGCCCTTACCGATATTCTTGGGCATCCGCCATTCAAAGAAAATGACCCATCGTAAGAGAGTGAAAAAAAAAAAATACGAAAATTGCAACCGGTCCGGCTGGCTATCTGGCCAGTTAGTGGTCTGCGTCCTTACATTACGACGGATCCCGATCGTATCGAAAGGGACAATAATTTTACGCTCCACGGTTTCTGCTCTGCACCGACCGTGGCGCGAAACAAATTTTCGGAAGCCCTCACTTTCATCGATTCATCCTCGTCGGTATGCGCGTCGAGGACCCGAAAACGCAGCAATTGATCAATTACCCGTGAATTACCTCGTGGCATGACGAAGGCATCGGAGCCGGTACCTTCACACACGTGTTTGCGCAGTGCACATTTTCGCGACACCAGTGCGCATTTTGGGAAAAACCAGTTTGAGTTCCTTCGATTGATGGGTAGCATAAAATTTTTGAGGTTTCGCTTTTTAATAAATTGTTGTTCAGCCAGTATTTTCCGACAGCTGGAAGGGAAGGGGTTTGGAAACAGATTCGCTATCGCACTAGGGGGAAAATAAGCGTGCCTAATAATGGTGTTGCCCAGAGTGTCCGAAACAGAAGGGGGCTTCGTAGCTGGGCTATGACTTGTGCGGCAGAAACTATGGATATCGAATCGGAAGTTGGGGCATGAGGTGTAATTAGCGTCTGAGAATTTGTTTTACTTTATCATTTTATGCAGATGTTTCGGTTGGAATTTTGTTGAGCTGGGCAACCGCAAATCAGGCCTGGATGGAAAAATTAGACCAAGGGGGGTCCAGGGCTATCGTAACCAAATTACGGGAATGGGGTTTTTTTTTTCAAATGGTCAACAATTTAAAAATGCTTTGTTCAGCAGTAATTTTATAGATTTGTAAAAATCATTATGGATACACTATGGTTTTTTATTGTTTTTTTTTTTTTTTTAAGCTATCCACATACATTTGCGTTGTACGCATGTATTTGTGATGGTTTTTTATGCTCTGAGCACTGCATGCTGTGCGTTTGACTGTCAGCTTTCTTTTGTTTACTTGTTTGTGCGGTTCAAATTCTGCGTTTTCAAAATGTCGCGTATTGAAAAGGAAGTGAACATTAAGGTTCTATACACATGGCTAAGTGAGAAGGCTATTACTATGCAAAAATTGGCGAAGCGGTTTGGAGTTCATCATGCGAGTGTTAAAACCATCATTAATAAGTTTGGGGAACACTATTCTTTGGATGAGCTACCAGGAAGAGGCAGAAAACCCGGTTCTTCCAACCCGACACTGGAGCAGAAAGTGGTATCTCTAATCATGAAGAACAAATCAATGTCAATACGTGATTTGGCCAAAAAAGCAGGAACGAGTGTCGGAATGATCCAGCGTATCAAGAGGCGAAACCACCTGAAGATCTACAAGAAGCAGAAAATCTCGAAACAAAGTGCAGAACAGAAGAAACGAGCAGCAACAAGGGCCCGGAAATTGTATTCGCGTCTTTTGCAGCGTCCGGATGCATGCGTTTTGATGGACGATGAGACCTATGTAAAGGAGGACTCAAAAACCCTTCCAGGTCCACAATACTTTACTGCCGTCGTTGGGGAGGATGTGAGCGATGCGGACAGGTCGATTCAAGTGGAGAAATTCGGTCGAAAGGTACTGGTATGGCAAGCAATATGTTCCTGTGGTTTGAAGTCAACCATTTGTTTACACTACCGGAACTATAAATGCGGAAATCTATCGATCTGAGTGTCTCCAGAAGAGATTGTTGCCTTTATATAAGAACTGTTTTGGCCGGATTTAGCGTCGGCTCTCACTATGCCAAAACCACTCTCAACTGGCTTGCGGAAAAGGGTATAGATTTCGTTGAGAAAAATATCAATCCACCAAATTGCCCTCCGCTTCGACCCATCGAAAGTTACTGGGCAATCGTGAAGAGGGTCTTCAAAAAGACTGGTAAGGCAGCTGGGAACATGTAGGAGTTCAAAAAAATTTGGGCTCAAGCGTCAAAAAAATGCGATGCAACACTTGTCCGGAACTTGATGAACAGCATTCGATCCAAAGTTCGAAAATTCGTGATGGAATTACTTAAATTTCATCCGGTCTTCATTATGTTTAAGTTTAACCTCGTACAATAAAGGATCATTTTTTTTGTATGAATAAAATATCGGTTTTCAACATAATTTGAAAGAAAGTTTGTGGATAGCTTATTTTCGATACACTTCTTACTGTATGAAATCTGGTTGTCAGTAGATTTTTTAAATTTTTTTTAGGGGGGGGGGGGAGTCCCCTACCCCGGGGTGGAAAATCTTAAAGGGGGGAATCTTCTCTCTGCTGTATTGTTGATGTCTGGGGGTGGTGTTGAACACAGAAAGACACATTGTCCTTCAAACAGTATTGGCAAAATGTCTCAAAGCCCTTCAAATCTACGTTGAAGATGGAACTGCGTGCAAATTGTATTGTTTTTTTTTTTTTGTTGATTGTAGTGTGTGTTGATAATTGTTGGGAAAGTGTGTGGGGGGATGATTGTAGTTTTTAATAATTTTCTTTTTTTCTTTTTCAAGTTCAGTTAATACAGAATACACAGAAATAAAAGAAATAAATACGGACCGTGAACTAGTTCATGTTTTCAGGATTTTTCCCTTAAACGTTATTTAGTTCACGATTACGTGATTCAGTTCACGGTGTATTATTGTTTGTTCTCGAATTCATGACTGCAGTTCACAGATATGGGCACGATTTTTTTCCGTGTACAGGAGAAATATTCAGCTAAGCTTCTTTTTTACCGAATGCGAATTGCCGGGTCTTTTGTTTAACACCTGCCATTAGATTTTGTACAGTCTTCTTGTCCACTTAATTCGCCACAGAACGCCAGTTTGCCTTGAACTGTTTCTCGCTCACAACAGCCTTTTAAGTCTTCTTAAGGTTCCGCTTGACGATGGCCCAATATTGTTCGATTGGGCGGAGCTATGGAAGTGTTGGAAGGGTTCTTGTCCTTTGGCCGAGGTGTTTTGTTTATCGTTGCGATTTGGACTTACCACTTTCTTGTAAGTCGACTTGATCAAACTTTTCACCCCACCTAGTAGAAGTGGAAGAAGAGAAGCAGAAGAAGAGAAGTGGAATAAGAGAAGCGGAATAAGGAAAGCGGAAGAAGAGAAGCGGAAGAAGAGAAGTGGAAGAAGAGAAGTAGAAGCAAAGAAGTGGAAGAAGAGGGACGGAAGAAAAGAGATACGGATGAATAGAAGAGGAAGAAAGGAAAGAAAGGAAAGGAAGTCAAAGAAGATGTACAGAAAAAGAGAAACAGAAGAAAAAAAGCGAACAAATAGAAGTGGAATAAGAGAAACAGAGTGGAAAAGAAGATAAGCTGAGCAAGAGAAGCGGAAGAAGAGAATCGGAAAAAAGGAAAGACGGAACAAGAGAATTGCACGAAGAGAAGCGGAAGACGAGCATCGAAAGAAAATAAGTCGAACGAGAGAAACGAAGAAGAGAAACGAAAGTGAAGTGAAGCGGAAGAAGAGAAGTGGAATAGGAGATACTGCAGAAGAAAAATGAAGGAAGACAAGCGGAAGAAAAGAAGTGGAAGTAGAGATGATAACCGGATCCAAAGAAGAAGAGGAATAAAAGCGGAAGATGATAAATGGATGGAAAAAACGTAAGAAGATAAGGGAATGAAGTGAAATGGAAGAAGAGAAACGTAAGAAAATAAGTGTATGAAGAGAAGCGGAAGAAGAGAAGTGGCAGAAGAGAAGCGGAAGAAAAGAAGTGGCAGAAGAGAAGCGGAAGAAGAGAAGCGAAAGAAGAAAAGCGGATGAAAAGAAGCAGAAGACGAGAAGCGAAAAAAGAGAAGCAGAAGAAGAGAAGTGGAAGAAGAGCGGCGGATAAAGAGATGTGGAAGAAGAGAAAATAAGCAGATCAAGAGAAGAAGAGGAATAGAAGCGGAAGGAGAAAAAAGGGAGAAGAAGGGGGAATGAAGTGAAGTGGGAGGAGAAATGGTAGAAAAAAAAGTGGATGAAGAGAAGCAGAATACAAGAATATGAAGAAAGAGAAGAGAAATGGAAAAAAGAAGCAAAATAAGAGAAACTGGAGAAGAAAAACGAATAAGAGAAGTGGAAGAAGAAATGTGGAAGAAGAGAAGATAAGCGGATCAAAAGAAGAAGGGAAATAGAAGCGAAAGAAGATAAACGGAAGGAGAAAAGTGCAGGAAGGAAAGTGAAAGAATAAAATAAGAAAAACAATGGAAGATGAAGACAATAGGAAGCAGAGAAAACACGTTATTATGAGACTTCACCTTTTACCATTGCGTGTCCAACAAAAAAAAAATCATTTAAAATATGGCAATAACACATATTCCTGTCTATTTTTTCCACGATTTTTAGTATCATTATTGTTATTTTTCTTTTGAAACCATTTATTAGTATACCATTTTCGGAAAACGAATCTAGAAATTCGGTTTACCAGACGCATATGTTGTCCATTGGTCATATTTGACAATTTCAAGAAAGTGGTTGCCCAAGCAACACACAAGTTTTATAATGGTTGAAAATACTTTTATATCACTAGATTTGGTGATATAGAAGTTTATTCAACATAAAATCATGAAGATGTGTTACTCGGGCGAGTTCCTGAATCCAAAGCTAATAAAATAAAGTTGCATATTTCAAAAATAATGGTCATTTTGTTCCCTATTGGCCTTTTAGGAAATAAAAATAAACTACATGGTACAGTGCAATGGGGTTGTGCGCAGATCTGTCGTAGGACTACGTAGCAATGTGCAATCTAGATCACTTGATTGTATAAAGAGTGGCCGAAATTTGTTAAGTTTCAAACCTAATTCCCATGCACTAAACTTTTGCACAACAACCTTAATTATTTGTTAATTTGATAAAATGATAATATACCTTGTAGTGTGAATGGGTTATTAGTCATTTGGGACACTTTAACCAGGAGGCTAGTTTCATTCACCTCCAATTGCAAACGGTTTCTACTAGGCCTATGTTTGTACAACACTGCCAGATGTGCTAATGTCGAAAACATTACGGCACACGAAAGATATTTTTCGCAATCGACCCAGCCCCCAGCAGTCTCAAAGACTTTATTTTCCAGTTGTTTTGGTGGCCCTTAAAAAGGCCATTATGGGTTCAAGGAAACAGCTACTGCCACCACCTCATTTTGTCATGAAGCTGGTTTACTTGGCCACGGCTTCGGTTCGCCGGAAAGCCGCGTGTTTAGCTAGCTCTCCCGGCAGCAGGATCGAATGATGGTTTGATTTTCTAGAGACTTCAGGGCCATTCGTCAATTGATTTATGTCTGTCGGGAAGCTACGCTTTTAATCCGCTCGGAAAAGTCATTGACGAAGCTGTTCGTAATGCAAATCGCTTTGGAGGAAACGACAGTATCGGGTTAAAACATCCGGTAGATGTGGTGCTCTGGGTTTTTTTCTTCCGAACTTTGCTACTGGAACTGTTTGCCTTCCAAGATGGTGGAGCGAGAATGCACCATAAGAGCACATCCTGTTGATATGATCGACCACCTGGAGATCATTATCCTTATTGCGTATTGTGAAATGAAAATATACTCGTTGCAGTTCAAAACCGAACAAGACCACTCACCCCAATCGATGCCGCTTGTATTCTATTGTTCTGCATCTGGTGCGTTGTATAGCACATTCAGCGGACAAGCCACACTATGCGACTCTATAGAATTAGAGTAGGATCGGTTGGCTCGAGTGGTCCGGTATATTCGAAAATTACTCAAAGTCTCCATTCACTATAACTACACAATTTTCAACGAAAATGTACTTATTAAGCATCTTGAATCCATATCGATAATCAAAATTGACGCTTAGGATTGTCTGATGATTCATTCTATGGACTGATTATATGGAATTTCTAATATTTATGTAATTTTCCCTTTTATATAACTAACATAAACAGGTCACATTAATTGTTGTTTTTGTATTCTCCCATGCGCAGAAGTAACGATCTTTGATGAAGTTTGTCAGAAGCAGATAATTCCTCATCTCCATGCGAAGCTCTAGTAGTGGACGGTAATTTATTGCTAGAACGAATAGACATGAAGAGAAAGTGTATTGATAGTTCCGTATAGGGCAACGGCAGGCTTTGAAAATTGAAAGATACAAGTTTTTTGAAAACAAACGGAGGGCATTATTGAACGGTAGTATCCAATCAGGCACATAACCCTTTACCATTATGTGCCTGATCGGATACTGCCGTTCAATGCCCTCCGCTCGTTTTCAAACTTGTATCTTTCAATTTCAAAGCCTGCCGTTGCCCTATACGGAGCTATCAATACACTTTCTCTTCATGTCTATTCGTTCTAGTAATAAATTACCGTCCACTCCTAGCGCTTCGCATGAGGAATTATCTGCTTCTGACAAACTTCATAAACAGGTTGTTAAAAACTATTTATGGCAATATTTTAACCACATCGATGAACAATACGTTCAGGATTGACAAATAGTTCATTTTATAAACTGAATGTATCACATATCGAATATTCCTGTTTCTTCCTGGAATTTCCGATGAAAATATATAAATCCAAATATTCTTCACTATCATTTTTTCGTGTTTTGATAATTGTTGTCTACTTCTTTTGGTTAGTGTTGCTACTTTTGTGTAAAAGTGCAGGAGCTTACACCGTATTATAAATTAATTTGCTTATTTCCCAAGCAGGCTTGAATTGTTTACAAAATTCAATTATCAATTTAAAGGCTTTTACTGTATTTATACATCTTTGTTTTGTTGTTGCTGGTCTGTTTAATGTGTCAGTTAGGTTGATTCCTAAATGTCTTATTGCTTTGCAAACCTTATATGTTTTCCCGTTTAATGCAATCGACGATAGTTTGTTCCCTAAACTGTTTGGGGCTCGTATCAATACCTGACTTTTTCATTATTTATCTCCTGGATAGACAGTGTTCAAAAGCCTTATTGGCTTTTTCTAATTGTTCTCTGCTTTTAGCTATTATTAGCACATCATCCGCGAACACTAGTATTAATGGTAAGACAAGTACTTCTAATTCTATCATGTTCATTTTGGGAACAAGCTCAACTACCTTATTAAGAATATGTTGAATTACCAGGTTAAACAAAAATGGAGATAACGGACACACTTGCGTAATACCTTTCCCCATTTTAATTTCCTCTGACCATTGATTCTGCCACTTAACTTTAGTCTTGTCTTCTTTGACCCACAATAACACTCTGTTTATTACATGTGTGGGTACCTGCAGCTCCAATAACACCTCCTTTAAAAAATCCAACATTAACATTATCGAATGCTTTCTTTATGTCTAGTGTTGCTTTGTTTAATGGTTCACCTCCACTTCAATACTTTTCCATTAATCTTTTAGTAATAAATATATGATCTTCTGTGGATCTACCTTCAATGAACCCTACTTGGTGTAGCCCTAGATTACCCGTAAAACTTCGTAACCTATTTTAGTAAGGCTATTTTTTTCCAATTTTCGAAAAACCGACAGCGATAAAAATACAAAAAAAAAACACTCTTAACTACTTCTACCCAAATGTTCAAGAGAAAATAACCAATGCGTAATTTCCTACAGTGTTTTTTACGTGATGCAATTTGATGTGGGACACCCTTTACGCTATGCTTCAATGGAACAAGCAGTCCAATCATTTTTTTGCTTACCTTAAATTGGACAACCACATTTTGGTTCAAAGTTCAATTTCCAATGAATCCTTGTTTCTCGCAGTACATTTCTGGCGTAGCTATATCTGGGTCCTCCCTTAGCTCAGTCGGTAAAGGCGCAGCTACAAAGCAACACCATGCTGAAGGTGACTGGGTTCGATTCCCGGTTTGGTCCGTAGTTACGGACAATTTTTCACGACTTCCTGGGCATATGGTAGGATTGTACTTGCCACACGATCATACTAATGCAAAAATTATTCCTGGCATCGAAAGCTCTCAGTTGATAACTGTGGAAGTGTGTTGAGAACACAACGTTGAGAGTATGCAATAAGCGAATTGTGAAAGCAATAAGCCTGAAATGCTAGAGAAAAAAAATTAGCTAGTCTACATAGTTTTTCACTTGAAAGCATCTTATTTTTTCAACAACCTCCAAAACCAGACCAAAGCAACAGATCCCAAACAAGCTTGGCTGGAAAACTCCAGAAACAATGAAACGAAAAGAACGAAAGAAAAACAAGTCCACTCAATAATGGAAAACTGGGCGATCGGATCCTTGTTAAAGTGAGCAGGGGCAAAAAGCGACGAACCAATGCAACAGCTTTAGCCGTTCCCAAGATAACAATAGCACGTACAGCAGCGCATTCAGATCGGAGCTCCTCCGTTTTGGAAATGATGAAGCAAGAAGATCTTACACGCCAGCACTTTTGGCTTCATCCCGGCCTGTTAAAACTCAGCGCTGAAGCCGGGACCTACCTACTTACAAGTTGCAAAAAGCTTTCCCTCTTCTCTGTGTTTTTTTTTTCGCTCGAAGGACTCGTGGGGTTATGGCGAGGGGCAAGGGTAGAACATGGGGGAACTTTTTCTTGGATTTGCCTGTCGGCTGGAGATTGTGGGTCGGCTGGAAAATACAGTTCGAGGGAGGGCAGCAAGTCAGAGCATGGATAAACGATGAATGAAGGAATTTTTCATCGATAAACTAGATCAAAGTCGGGCATACCGGTTGACTACTGCTGGATGGTTAATTGATTTATTACGGAGGATTGAGTTTTAATTAAATACAGAAACGGAAAGCGGAAGTTATTTTTCAGCAACCATTTCCCGGTGAAGAATGATGCGAACTTTTTCTCGCAGGAATTCACTTTGTTAGTGAAGTCCGTAGCGAGGCATTATCCGTCGTCGCCACGGTTTCGCTTTGAGTGGATATCGGCTAATTGGGATGTTTTTATTATTTGCATCGTTCACACTTTCATTGGAAATAAATCTGCAATTGCTGGGATCTGTGTACCATTTCGAAAAAAATGAAATTATTGTCAAATTTTCCCGATAAATCACAGAGAATCACCGATGATTTTCATCAACCTAAGCTGATCTTAGCTCAGTCAGTATCCCATAAACACGATCACATCACATCATCCGAAGCGATAAAAGACCAAAATTACTATCTTTCAACGAAAAAAAAAATTGCAAACGAACCCTTCCAGGAAGGCGAAACAAAGGTAAGTGACTCTGTTTTCCATCCACTAACTGACTGTCGGCCTGCTGGTTTCACTCTCGAGCCATCCTGGCCATGTCCGCTGCCACCTTTTCATTGCATCACCGGTTCCATTCTTTCACGGCTCGTTCTGTTCATGCTGCATCACCGCCGTAACTGTCGTCGTCGTCGTCGGGTGGTTTATCCTTCTTCAAACTCATTCGCGAAAAGTGAACGATGATGGTGGTTTTTCTTTTTATCAGCACCGTCGTTGCCGGCATCCTTTTTCATCTAAGAAGAACCTAACATCCACGAGGCCTCGGCCCAGCACAGATGGATTGAAAGCGGTTGAGTGGCGCGATTCCATAGTTGGGTGACGAGGTGGTTTCGTTTTTCCACGCTCATCGCTCTGAGGGCTACACCTACCTCCTTCCCCAGCAAGTCACTGTGCAGTTATGTTGTGCCTTATGAGAGTATGATGATGATCTCGCTGTTCTACCGGTTTGGTGCTTGGTGGTTGGTATGACGAGCTGAGTTGGGTTGCTCCATTTTTTTATTTTGCTCTGCCATCGAAAGGTGGAGTTGCCAGAAGCGCTGGGCTGATGGGGTGAAAGCTTTTCTGCCTTTTCATAAACCGGTGGTTTTTGTCTTCCCACAGCGGTGAATGGAATAACGAGCAAAGTGAGTCTGGGTGAGTGGTGCCACGTGTTGAAGGTTTTTCCATTCTGTTCATTTGAATTTTGACGTAGTCATCCCTTGTGACCTTTCTTGGGGGGGAAATTTTGTGTTTTCGATAATGGTTAAAACAATTAAAATATTTCTTTTCAGAGAGTTTGCTAAGCTCACACTGTCACTGGCAAACGCAATTAAAATCCCGGTTAATACACCGCACAGAAAGCTGTAACTCCCAGCCATCACCGAAGAGCTAAGAGCACCTACTTCCATTTATTGTCTACCGTTTTTAATGAGCAAAGATTCATCTACTCTACCGTCTAGCAAATGACATCTTTTGTTTTTGTTGCTGCTTGTCCTCCTTTTATTGTGGAAAAGCATAGGCTCATTTGTCAGAATGACTTCTCTGAACACACGTCTTCCGCATCAAGCAGCAGCATTGCAAGTCTAACGACGACTAAAAAGCACGATGGAGAAAAGATGTTCTCCACTCAAGTAGTAAACTGACGTTGATTAGTGGAATGAATAGTACCATTGCCGGAGCTCAGTCTTCTCTCTTGAATGCTTTTTCAACCGTATCAAGTGCTCCATTATACACCTGTTGAGGCATCATCTCATGTATTGTATCCTCCACCCATCTCCGCCCAGCAGAAGGGAAGAACTTGTGTTTCGGTGTGTCATTAAGTCATTGCACACACACACACACACACACAGGTTGTTCCCAGCAGTAGATAATATGGAGTGGCACGTGGGTGGGTTGGTTCCTACCTAGAAGTTGTGAGAAGCTACAAAAGGAAAGCTTGATTGTTCACGACGAAGCTCTGAGCTATCCTTCCCGTCGTCGTTGTCTGGGTGGTTTGTTGGTTGGATCGACGATTGTTTGCTCGTGTGGCCTGATGATGCGAACAATTGTTTATTTTTTTTTTTGCACTACGAGACGGCTACAGGACACAAGTTCTACTGAAGAATAGTTTAGAAAAACTAAAGACAATCGAGATGCTTTGTGCCACTAACATATTAACTTGGAACGCTGGATTCCCCAGCAGCACCAAAAACGTACACAGTTAACATTATTTTGTAATTTGAATAAACTGTTTCCACACAAGACTGAGAAGAAGGCTTAACTTCAATGATGACAAATTCGATTTTCCCCGGGGGAGTGTTTGTTTGGTGGGTAGTATTTTGGCAAACAGCGGTTTCGTGCCGGGGGGGGGGGGGCGGGGGGCGAAAAAAAATATTTTTTGTTTTTATTTTAGGCGTAGATAAAATTATATTAGTAGTTTTATACGGGGGGCGGGGGATGAGCCGGGGGAGGGGGGGGGGGGGGGGGGGGGGGGGGGGCAGTTTTGATTTTATTTTTAGAATTTTATAATTTGTTTCAATTTTTTATTATTTATTTAAAATGTTTGTCAGATTGCCCCTTTGCCTCAATGAAAAAGCCAAATAACGCAAAGCAGCCTGGATTTTGGGACAACTTGTAGCAAAAAAGCGCAAAAAATGAACATGCATCAGAACTTTTTACAATAGTAAAGACTAAAAATTTCACTTCAATCTTTTCCCTTTAATCAAGAACCCAACCTATTTAACCTAACGTATCTAAGAAACTATCTCTTAACCTGTAATGTAAACTATAAGACAAGCATTGATTGTTTTCCCTCCCGCTAGCTGAAAGTTGAAAAATCTATATTCAATTCAATTTTCAGTTCCTGGCAATCAAAAAACTTAATATTTAAACCAATATTATAACTTTCGGAAGCCAAATAATACTAGATTTGGAAAAATAATTCATGGTCAGAGAGTGTATCAACGGAAAATGTATATTTAAACTATTCATGATATAGGCCAAACCGATCAATGTTATCCCGCTGATCAGCGTTACCCCGTTTTTCGGTACTGTAGTTTCGTATTATTGAGAATACATGTTAATCGTATCTTACAGTTTGATTAAGTATTTTAAAATATTTTTTCGGTATCCAAGAGATTTTAATGGAGCACATGCTAAAGGGTGTATTAGATAAAAATGGCACACAGAAAATCTTCTGTAACTTTTGAATCGTATGAGTAAAAAAACCTAGAAATTTGAGTAGATCTTATCCATAGTGTATTATTTACATCTGCCAAGTTTCATAGTTATACATTCAATAGTTCCAGTCATGTCGTCGAAACAAGAAATTGTCCGTGAGAAAATGTTGTGCACTCACAATCAAAATCCAGGGGCGTCCCACCGGTGGATTGCTAAAAAGCTTGGAATTACAAATACAACTGTGTTTCGTGTAATAAGAACCTTCAAGGAGCGTCTGAGTGTCCAAAGGAAGGAAGGGAGTGGTCGTAAAAGTGATCCAATGGACAGTAAAATGGCCAGGAAAGTCGTACAACAATTCAAGAACCGTCCAAACATGTCAATTCGAGATGTCGCTACAAATTCTAAGGTGTCAGTCGGTTTTATACAGAAAACCATGAAGCGTGCTGGGTTACATGTTTACAAAGTGCAAAAAGCCCCAAACCGGAATGAAAAACAAAACATCACTGCGAAAACCCGCGCCCGGAAAGTTTACACGAAGCTGCTCACCAAATCCGGTTGCATCGTGATGGATGACGAAACATACGTCAAGGCCGACTTCCGTCAACTTCCTGGGCAAGAATATTTCGTTGCCAAGTCGAAGTTCGATGTTCCGGAGGATGTTCGAAAGAAGAAACTATCGAAATTTGCAAAGAAGTTTCTAATCTGGCAGGCGATTTGCGGATGTGGTGAAATAAGTGCTCCCTTCATCACTTCCGGAACAATAAACGGTGCGATTTACACGGAAGAGTGCCTTAAGAAGCGTCTCTTGCCATTCATTAAGAAGCACAAAGGATCAACTCTGTTTTGGCCTGATCTAGCATCCTGCCACTACGCTCGAAACGTATTGGAGTGGTACCGAGCCAACGGAGTCAATCATAGGCGTAGCCAAGAGGGGGCAGGGGAGGGCCGTTGCCCCCCCCTCTAACTTTTGATATTATTTTTAAATTTTTTATGTTTTTTCAATTGTATATTATTTATTTTTAATGTTTGTGTTATTCCCCCTTTGCCTCAATGAAAAAGCGCGAAGTCGCCTCGATTTTGCGATAAGCTATAGCAAAAAAGCGCCAAAAGTGGACATCCATGAGCTATATTTTTAAAAAGGAAAGGCTACCAATTTTATTACAGTTTTTTTTCTTCTAATCAAGAACCCTAGCAAACCTAACGTAAAAAAAATATCTCTAACCTGTTATTAGGCAAGCATTTATTGCTTTTTTTCCCACGAGCCGATAGTTTTAAAAGCTATGCTCAATTCAACTTTCAGTTCTTGGCAATCAAAAAACTTAATATTTAAACCAATGTTACAGCTTTCGGAAGCCAAATATTACCAGATTAAAAAACACAGTTAATAGCTAGAAAGTGTATCAACGAAAAATAGTTATTTGAACTATCAATGATATGGGCAAACCTGACCCGTTTTACGGTACTGTAGTTTCGTATTATTGAGAATATATGTTAGTCATATCTTACATGCAAGACACGAGCATGATTGAACGCCCGAGATTGCTACTCCGTTGCTGTCAGATCAGCTGCTATTACACAGAGAACTAACAGATGATGTTTAGCATACATCCTCAATGAGCATGAGCATGAGCATGTGCATGATTGACCGCCCACGGATGCAAATCCGTTATTGCCAGATCAGCTGTATTTACACAAAAACCAACAGATGATGTTTGGGACTAACATACACCTTCAAAAACTGGTGACCCAATATAAAGCAATACTGGCGCCGGCCGTGCCCGAATGCTGGTCAAGTAGGGAATGGAAAGGACCGTGTTGACATGATACTCGCTTTGAAGGAAGCCGAGAAATTCTCTGCACTTCCACGAGAAATCACGGGGATGTTGGATAGTTGGGGAAAGGTTAACAGCAGGGTTCGTTTTGGTTAACGATACGCTGGAAGTATGTAGCACTATTCGCCAAATACAATGGACCGCTCCAATGTGACTGAAAATAGACAAGCATAACGAAAAACAAAACAAAACAAAATAGACAAAATAAAATAAAACAGGATATTAGATATTGTCTTCAAAATTTGGTAGAAATAAATTATTTATTGCTTTGCAAACCAGCTCTTCTCGATGTCCTAGATGGCCAAGTCCTGCTGGACCCGCAGCTACTGTCATGGGCACTCAACCACATCAACCCAGCCGTCGCCTACGTGTCGGAAACCTTCCGGTAGTAACATGATATCTGTGTCTAAGACACTCTTCTTGCACCGATTAATTTACAAACTAAGCCTGCACGCCGAATCAAAATTCACTTAGGCACGGTTGTGGTACTATCCTTTAAAATCTAGTTCTAGATATTGGCACTTGGTTGCAGGAAACAGAATTAAAAAGACAAATAAACTCGCTTATGACCTCTAACATTACACGGTTGCTAAACAATACACACTATCTTCCTCCACAATACCCGCGAACGACGACACTTTGGACCTGAGCTCGCTCGAGGAAAAATCACCAACACACAACACCGCAATTGATTGTATGCAGTTTTTTTTGAAAGAATCGCGAGCAAGGCGCGATCCCGCAATACGCAACACTCTTCTAACTTCAGCTCACTGGAACCAATTGCACACGCACACTAGTAATCCACGACGCAGAACAACGCGACGCGCGACGAGGTGCTACCGTGCTACTCATGTTTAGCATACATCCTCAATGTGTAAAAACTGGTGATCCCAAACTAAGGCAATAACCAGCACCTGCCTCGCCCTAATGCAGGTCAAATAAGTAAAAAGTAGGAATGTGTGAGACTCGTTTGATTGAAAGCCTTTCCACGAGAAAACGCTGGGATATTGGATAACAGGATTGGGTGGCAGCAGGGTTCTTTTTAGTAAACGATAAGCTGAATTCAAGCGGCGTTTAGTAAAACATTTAAATATTAGTACCAATTTCTGATTTGAACCTATTTATGCTAACAGTAAGGATGCTATTGGAATCACTCACAATATGAGATAACTTACAAACATCAGCGTCGAATAACCGCTTGTTCAAACACGTTTGAAGAAGTTATTCAGAAGAAGAAGAATAGCAGAATAAATAGCAGAATAACTTCTCCCAATTTGTCTGAACAAATAGCTATCCAGCTAGTGATTTATTTGCTCTGGGATATGGTGGCACGGCGAGCTTGCAAACCAATATTATGGATCACAATTAATTGTGATCCCAACCGCCGATCCACCACCCTGTCGAACCACCACATCTCACCAGGAAACATTTTTGTTATATTTTTTCACTCGCATCGCCGAATTATAAATAACCGAAACAATACAAAACGCGCCATTGCTAATAGCAAAATAGTGCGTAATAAAGCATCGGCATAACCTTTCACTGCCGATGCTCGAAACAAACACTTTCTTCGTAAACTTTCATTTTTTACAACTGTATCAATCAAATAGAAACTTCTTAAGAACAATCAATGTGAATCCAGTGTGCGTAGATGCCTTTCGTGCCTTCTGGCAATTTTATGCTTCTATTGATGTACAGGCTCATCTGTTTTAGGATATATTGGACGGATTATTATAATTTGAGATATCTCAGTGCTGACATCTTCTAAATTTAGCAGATCGGCAGGCAATCGATAAAAACCCACCTTGTATCTCATAGCAAGATGCTTAGAGGCGGACCGGAAGCTTCGATGAGCTACCTCAAAACTTTTTTTCTTTTCTGTGGGAGAAAAACGCTGAAACCGCCGAATTTATGTGCGATGGCTCGGCGCGTATTCATGAATAAGAGAATGCTTGAAACAAAACGGATCACCATATAACATACATACATTACTGTTTTGCATGAAAATTGCAGAAAACAAGTATAAGTTATATAGGTTCAGGAATTTCCACCAATCAAATACACTCCACAACAAGTCGAGAACACACGTATGAACCAAGAAGAAAGCTACTATCAATGTAAATGCTCATTACTTTTCATTCCAAATTTGTTTCGAAAAAGTTACTCCGCTAGTAAATTTAGAGCACATTGTGTGAATTGCGCAATGTGTTTTTTTTTTAAATATTGGCAGTTTAAAGCAGTTCTTTGATTCATTGTTATTTAATAGTACCATACCATCGAAAGTTTTTTTTAAAAGTAATTAAGTAAGATATTATTCCAGCATGTAGTTAAAAGAATCAATCGAACGAAACTAAATGAATGATCTTGTTGCCAAAATCGGCCGGATATTGTAAAATACTCTGGGTTAGAGTTGAGAAGAAAGGTAATCCTCTCTCTCTCTCTCTCTCTCTCTCTCTCTCTCTCTCTCTCTCTCTCTCTCTCTCTCTTAAAAAAATAAGCTTGCCCTCCCCTACTTCAAATCCTGGCTACGCCTATGGAGTCAATTTTGTGCAAAGGATATGAACCCACCAAATTCACCGGAACTTCGTCCAATTGAAAAATTCTGGGCAATTATGAAAACGGAACTTCGCAAACATCCCAAAACTATAAAAACAGAGCTGGAATTGAAGAAAATTTGGGTAAAAACAAAAAAAAAACACTGGGAAAATCGGTTGTACAAAATTTGATGGGTAAAGTGAAAAGGAAGGTGCGGGCATTCGGGATGGAAGACGAAGTTAAATAAAAAAAAAGTTGTAAATCAAAACTCATTAGTAGTTCTTCATTCCCTGAAAATTTCAAGAAAATCCGACAATCAGTTTAATTTCGATGAGTATATATGTGTGTGACATTTTTATCGAATAAACCCTTTACGATATTCTCCGGACGAGACTAGACGAATTGTATCCGATTTTCAAACCAGTCATTTGATAAGCGTGTGAGAAAGCAAGACAGAATGCTCATCAGAGCGAGAAGTTGCTATTGTCTTATCCTATTAAAAGATTTTATCCGTTTCTATGAGCTTAAGCAAGATAATGAGCATGATTGACCGCCCGAGGTTGCTACTCCGTTGGTGCCAGATCAGCTGTTATTACACAGAGGACCTATAGATGATGCTTGGGACTAACATACATCCTCAATACATTTTGATTCAGTCTTACGACAGTCGTTTAGCTGTGCAGTGGCTGTAGGATCGCAGCTGGCGGCGGCGAGCAGTCGTTGCCCAGAGAGGCGTTGGTGTAGTTGGCTGTTGTTGCCGATGCTCCCGTCAACCTCGCTGTGAAAAACATGGCTGCTGAAGCCTACGAGTTGGCGGGAAAAAGCCGCCCGTGTCAACGAGACAAGAATCAATCATCCCACGAGATGAACCAAGAGAGAAAGCCCAAGTTCAATCGCGAACTGTTTCTCCCCCGTCAACTAAATCCGTCCTTTTCAGGACGACCAAATTAGTTTGCCAACTGGAGAGTTCGTTTAGATGATTTTTTCTCTTGTGCTGTTTGAAATTTCCATTACCGCGCCCCGGCTGAACATGGTATTGCTTTAAACGCCGCGTCCCGGAGTAAATGGCAAAGCACGTTGGAGAACCAATGAACCAACAGATCCATAACTATCTTCTACGTGTTAGAGAGAGTGGCCCTCTCAACCATCGTAGAAAATACAACCGGGGCCGTATCATAATTAAGAGCCACCAAATGCTTTCCTTCGACATGGACGCTTTGTCAGAAGATGAACTACCTTTGCCAACTGATTATGGGAAGGCACAGGTAAATTTCCGACCGCGAGCCTATCCAGTTGACTCGACGGGTCCATGGGTTGTCTACTTTCAGCCCAAAATTACACCTCTGAATGTGTACCAAATAACTACTGATTTGACGAAGCGATTCTCAGCCGTGACAGAGATCACAAAACTACGATTTAAAAAACTTCGTGTTGTTGTCTCTGACTTGAAGCAAGCTAGTGAGATTGCTGTCTCCCAGCACTTTACACTGGAATATCGTGTGTATATCCCAGCTCATGATGTGGACATTGAAGAAGTGGTCAACGAGGCGAGTCTTAGCCCTGAAATCTTGAAGAAGCAGGCAGTTGGCCGATTCAAGAATCCTCTGCTTCCTCCGGTACAGATACTGAAAGTGAAAAGATTGAAAAAAAGGATCGCATAGCGAGGGTAAAAAAAAAGTTACCCCCACAGACTCGTTTCGGGTGTCCTTTTCTGGTTCTGCCCTTCCTCACTTCATTCAGCAGGGGAAACTTCGGCTACCTGTGCGGTTGTTTGTACCTCGGGTAATGATCTGCCAAAATTGCAAGCAGATGGGACATACGGCCTCCCATTGCGGCAATAAAGCACGCTGCTCCAACTGCGGGGAGAAACATGAGGATGGCGGCTGCGCAGACAGCACACCAAAATGCGCTTTCTGTAAGGGAACTCCTCCTCATGCTCTCTCGTCGTGCCCGGCCTACAGACAACGCGGGGAGAAATTGGAACGTTCTCTGAAACAACGTTCAAGGCAGTATGTCACAGAAATGCTAAAGGGAGCCTCACCATCACCCACTGCCAATACAAATCGTTTTGCTCCTGTGTCAGATGACGAGTCTGTCATTGATTTGTCTAAAGAGGAAACATCATACAGTTTTCCGGAAGGTGCTTCACGGAAGCGAAGAGGCGCCCACGGAAAGTTGCTGAACAGAAGCCCGAAATCAGCCTGCCGATTTCAAGGAAAGGTGGATGAAAGGAAAATCCGAATCCTCCTGGTTTTCGTAGTACTAACTACACCCAGGACTTCCCATCTCTTCCGGGGACATAAAAAACCCCTAGCACCCCGATTTAAAGAACAGAAGTTCCTTCCCCATCAGGACTGTCCTCATTTGATGATATTGTTGAAGAATTATTCAAGTATTTTGAAATTTCTGATCCTCTTAAAAGCATTGTTCTGGCATTGCTTCCCACTGGGAAAATTTTTTTGAAGCAATTAACATTAAAATGACCCCTCCTTGCAGCTATCATTTCCTTCGATGGATAATTTTCCATAAGAGGTCGGGGATTTGATCACTGTTCTGCAGTGGAATTTTCGAAGTCTTATTCCTAAATTGGAATATATCAAATTTTTAGCTCACAATATCAGTTCTGATGCATTTGCTCTTTGTGAATCATGACTATCTTCCGAAATCGATCTTCCGTTTCATGATTTCAATATTATTCGTCTTAATTGTGAGGATTCGCGTGGAGGAGGAGTACTTTTAGGGATCAAAAAGTGCTACTCCTTCTGTAGAGTGAATTTTCCTCCAATTCCAGGTATTGAAGTTGTCGCATGTGAGGCTGTTATTAAAAATAAAAGCCTTTGTATTGCTTCCGTTTATATTCCTCCTAGAGCCTCAATAAACCAAAAACAACTTTCAGATATTTGTTCGGTTCTTCCTGCTCCGCGGTTGGTCATGGGAGATTTTAACTCTCACGGTACAGGCCAGGGAGAACTGTATGATGACAACCGTTCCTCTCTTATATATGACCTCTGTGACAACTTCAATATGGCAGTTCTTAACAATGGAGAAGTAACACGTTTGGCTGCTCCATCCTCACTTGGCAGTAGATTAGACCTCACACTTTGTTCGAATTCACTATCGTTAGATTGCACATGGAGTGTGATTCAAGATCTCCACGGTAGTGATCACTTGCCCATAAAAATTTCGATTGCCACCGGGTTGAATCCGCTGGAATCCATCAACGTCGCGTATGATCTTACCCGTTACATCGATTGGACAAAGTTCAAGACAGCAGTAGAGGAAGCCGTAACGACTAATCAGGTTGGAGAGGAATATAACTTCCTCTCCCACCTGATCTTAGACAGCGCGCTTCAAGCTCAAACTCGACCAGTTCCAGGAACGTCATTTCGTAGGAAACCTCCTTCTCCATGGTGGGATCAACAGTGCACCGAGGTTTACCGTAAAAAGTCCGACGCGTTTAAAGTTTTCCGTAGACGTGGAACACCTGAGCACTTCGAAGTATACACGGCTCTCGAACGCGAACTTAAGAGCCTCATCAAGGCCAAGAAACGCGGATACTGGCGATAATTCGTGAAACGTCAATGAACACTCTTTGGAATACGGCGCGAAGACTGCGTTACCGAACTACGAACAGCGAGAGCGAGGAGTACTCGGACCAATGGATCCTTAAGTTCGCGCGAAAATTTGTCCAGATTCTGTGCCGGCACGGTTGATCCCCCGCGAAACAGAGAATTCGATAGATGAGATCAGCCAACCCTTTTGAGTGGTAGAACTCTCTCTCGCGCTCCTTTCGTGTGGCAATACGGCTCCAGGAGCTGATAGAATCAAGTTCAACTTGCTTAAAAACCTCCCAGACGTCGCTAAGAGGGGCATGTTGCACTTGTTTGATCAGTTTTTGGAACTAAACATTGTACCGGATTTTTGGATACGAGTGAGAGTTATTGCCATTCAAAAACCTGGTAAGCCCGCGTCCGACCACAACTCCTTTCGACCCATCGCGATGTTATATTGTATTCGAAAGTTGTTGGAGAAAATGATCCTCTTCCGTCTAGACAAATGGGTTGAGACGAACAACCTGCTTTCAGATACTCAATATGGTTTCCGTAGGGGTAAGGGAACGAACGACTGTCTCGCGTTTCTTTCCACAGATATTCAGTTAGCTTTTGCTAAAAAAGAGCAAATGGCTTCTGTATTCTTGGACATAAAGGGGGCTTTTGATTCAGTATCTGTTGAAGTTCTTTCGGATTAACTCCACACTTGTGGCTTTTCACCATTAATGAATAATTTTTTGTAAAATTTGCTGTCAGAGAAACATATGAGCTTCTCTCATGGAACTTCTACAGCTTCACGATTTAGCTACATGGGTCTCCCCAGGGATCATGTTTAAGCCCCCTTTTGTATAATTTTTATGTCAAAGACATTGACGGTTGTCTAAGTGACAACTGTACGTTGAGACAACTTGCAGATGATGGCGTAGTGTCTGTCAGGGGGCCCAATGGGGTCGATCTGCAAGGACCTTTACAGGATTCCTTAGACAATTTGTCTACTTGGGCTCTAGAGCTAAGTATCGAATTCTCTACGGAGAAAACGGAGTTAGTAGTTTTTTCTAGAAAGCATAACCCAGCACAACCGAAGCTTCAAATTTGGGGTAAACCGATAACTCATTCAATGTCCTTTAAATATCTTGGGGTCTGGTTCGATTCAAAGTGCACCTGGAGATCCCACATCGAGTATGTGAAGCGAAAATGCCAGCAAAGGATCAACTTTCTGTGATTGGGAAACTAGGAGAATTTAAAATTAACACTTCATATGATCACTTTAAGAAAATAAAAATAAAATATAGAATCACTTTTTAAAAGTTATCACTAGTTAACGCGAGCAAATTCCTTTAAATTCCACTAGAGGAAATTTAAAGGAATTTTTTAAGTTAGTTTTTTTTAAATAGTGTTTTTAAAAAATGTGAAAGTGAACTTTCTCTGCACAATAACCGGGACCTGGTGGGGGAGCGCATCCGCAAGATCTTCTAACGTTGTACCGAACATCGATTTTGTCGGTTATAGAATACGGTAGTTTTTGCTTTCAGTCGGCGGCTCGGTCACACATTATCAAACTGGAACGTATTCAGTATCGGTGTCTTCGTATCGCGTTAGGTTGTATGCATTCGACTCATTCGACGAGTCTTGCAGTGCTGGCTGGCATGTTGCCACTCTCGGATCGATTTTCAGAATTGTCTCTCCGGCTCCTCACCAGGTGTGAAGTTATGAACCTCCAGGTAATCGAAAACTTCTAGAAGCTTCTGGAGTTGAATCCTCAAACTCGCTTCATGACTTTGTACCATTTGTACATAACACAGGATGTCAGCCCTTCGCCGAATATTCTCAATCGTGTTTGCTTCTCCGACTTCGGCAGTTCGGTTCATTTTGATTTATCCATGAAGCAAGAGCTTCGTGGAATTCCAGAGCATCATCGTCCTATGATTGCTCCTGTGATATTTTCTGCAAAGTTTGGCCAAGTTAATTCCACTAAATCGTTCTTCACTGACGGATCATTGATAGAGGAGTCAGCAGGCTTTGGTATATTTAATGACATTTATAGCGCCAATCGTAAACTTCAAGCTCCTTGTTCCATATATGTCGCCGAATTGGCGGCAATACACTTTACGCTAGAAATGGTTGCCTCACTCACACCGGATTAGTATTTCATTTTCACGGATAGTCTCAGTTCTATAGAGGATATTCGCTCCTTGAGGCTGGTAAAGCATTCCTCGTATTTTCTCATGAAAATACAGGAGCTTCTAAGTGGTTTATCTTCGCGTTATTTTATCATCACCTTTGTATAGGTCCCTTCTCATTGTTCAATTCCGGGCAATGAGAAAGCGGACTCGCTTGCAAAGGTGGGCGCTATGGAAGGTGATATTTATGACCGACATATCGCCTTCAACGAATTTTTCTCATTTTTTCGCCAGAGATCACTCATTAGCTTGCAGTATAAATGGAGTAAAGGAGATTTGGGGCGATTCTACATTCTATCACTAGGTGTCGAAGAAAGCTTGGTTCAGGGGATTGGATGAGGGTCGAGACTTCATTCATGTGATGTCTCGTTTTTTTCTGTGTGTGTGTGTGTGTGTGTGTGTGTGTGTGTGTGTGTGTGTGTGTGTGTGTGTGTGTGACTTTGTATTTTTTTTATTTGAAAACTTTCAAAACAATACCTTGTATTATAATTCTAAGTTGTAGACATCAAAAAATTATTGTTTAATAAACTTTGTATGATATTCCTTCCTCAATTTTCCCATCCATAAAATTGTAAATCCAATTAACCTCGAGACGGCCGCGAGTTATCGGTTTTATTCATTTAACTTAGTTTAAGATATTTTTTTTATTTAAATATATCTAATGTATATAAAACGAATACTTGGCTCTGTAAATTTGAGTCGATTGAGCCTAAACAAATAAATAAACTCGTTAAAAAAAAAATTAAAATAAATTCTACGGCGATGGTTTCAAATGAGAAACCGAAATGATAAGACGAATATGCATCCACGAAATGACCAAATATGGAACTAATGGACCGAGTCTATATCCATATCCATCAAACATTTTCACCATTATATTTTTTAATATTTAACTTTCCGTTGTACAATACTGCAAAAGTCTTAGAGAGTTTACCCAACAAACATCGGTGTTGAATTAGAGCTTGCTCAGGCAAATTTGGAAAAGCTATTCAGCTGTTTCTTCTAGAATAGCTGAATAGCTTTTCCAAATTTGTTTGAACAAGCTCTAATTCAACACCGATGTTTGTTGGGTATCTAAGTAAAACTAGTTGAAAGTCATTTCCAGCGTAACTGCTTCATGAGTTAAAATTCAGAATATAATCCATCACCGTATAATAGACTGCATCAAAAGACATACACCCCATACGAATGGGGAGGTGCATAAATTTGGAATCCATCTGTATCAAAAAAATATTAGTCTCATTTGACCCGTTTGACAAAACTGGGAAATCTTCTAGTTGAACTAATAGGCCAACAACCGGGTTAGAAACCCTACCGTTAATTAACATTTTCTATAAGGAACCTAACAAAAAATAGCTACAACAAAAACATCAAATCAGCGTTCACAGTTAAACACCACACCAAACATCCCCCAGTAGGTCATGGCTTCTCGAAACCTACAATGTCATCCGCCATAGCAACCGTCAGAACTGCAACAGAAGTGACAGTGAAATTGTCTCTATTTTCCATCCACTCCATACCGATCGCATTGTTTGTTGTCCCCATTGAGTGTAGTCGTCATCCTGCTCGCGGTTCACCAAGCATAGCTGCAAGGGTTTTTCGTGTCGAAGAGGATAAACCTAGTCAAGAGCTGTGTCCTTTCGAGTGCCGTTATGATGATCCGTGCGGTTGGATATTTTTATTTCACGCTTCAATGGTGCACCGCTCTGTGGAACGCTCACTGGTGTTTATTCACCATCGCGTGCAAGTTGCTCTCAACAGTCCAGCCAGCCAGCAGCGATGCACATCAGAGAACTTGAATTATTCTTTCAGCCAACCACAGGATCTCGTTTGTTTAATTATGTGCGTTTTTTTTTCGGTGCACCATGAAAACCGACAAGATTTCCCAGGCTTTTCATTTGGACCGCTTTGTGTAGTTGGAGCGTCGTTCTTCCAGCTAGATTTTCACCGAGTTCCTGAGTGTCGTAGTTAATGAAATGGGTTAATGAGGTGTTTATTGTTGCACACGCCGGCATCAGCTTTCCATCGCCCGCCGTCGCGTCGGTTTGCGTTTCAAAGCCGGAGTTTATGTAGTGAATACATTTTGAAGGCACGTGAATAAAAGAAATGCTTTCATAATGTAATGATACTGAACTTGTGGGGATTTTTTTTTTTTGAATGAACGTGAACATACTGCCTGTTCTGTTTATTACTGTTTTTTTCTGATAGAAAGTTTTTGAATGTCAAGGGTATTTTTATAAATCAGGAAGATTTTTTCAGTGCAAACTAGCGTTGTTGCAGAATTTGAGTCAACTGTATTTCGAGTACTTTGTCAAACAGACGTATCTGATTTTTTTTGTGAACAAAGAGGGGAAATAAGATTAAAACGTTGATTTCTCAAAACTCCCAGCACCCTCACGGAAAGTAACATAACTATAATGTTAGGTAAATGTTATTCCTTGTGTTGGGGGCCCTAGTCTGCAGGAAAGTGCTAAGGGTTTCAATATTAACGCTTGAATCCTACTTCCCCTTTTTGTTAACAAAATAAGATATGTTTGTTGGAAAAAGTAATGGAAATACATTATTATAACATAGAACTTTTCAATGCCGGATGTCATTTCAAAACTTTGAAAAAAGAGAGCGTTACGCTAACGTGAAAGGGTTTTGAACGCTAATAACTCTTGTTTGACTGAACATAATTAATTCATTCGTACACCATTCAATTGGAAAAATCTCAATTTATTGGCATTAAAATTCAAACTACTTGCTTATAGTGTCATTTTCTTAATTATGTGCTGAAAAATTAACAACCTGTGTTTTCATGCAAATCTGAACATGAACACGTTAAAAAATTGGTTTTCCCTATCAGGTTCTTCAAAAACGAGTAACAAATGGTTTAAAATTGTGTTCTTCTTTTCATCTAA